>LOJH01062152.1:0-10897 GCA_001685095.1 Ellobius talpinus
GGGTGTGGCTCAGTGGTAGAGCCCCTGCCTAGAATCCCCAGTGAGGGGTTGGGGGTGTGGCTCAGTGGTAGAGCACCTGTCTAGAATCTCCCAGTGAGATGCTGAGGTGTGGCTCAGTGCACACCTTAGCATGAACAAGACCCTTGGTTCAATGCCCAACCCTAGAAATCAGAAATACACACATATCAGTTTTCCACTGTGACATTCTGACCTCCCCACAATGGAAAGGCATGCACAGTAGGGAGCATCATATGTGGGCTGGAGTACTGAGTGTGACCCAGAACACCATGCTGGGTAAGTGCTGACTTCAGAGACATACATGGAGGAGGCATGTTAGTGTTTGTTGATGAATGTGGAAAATCAATAAAGGCAAGTTAATTAAAAAGGAACAAGCTGTTGCCTGGGGCAGCAAAACTCAAATGTTTACGTGACTGAGCCTTAAGGTGCAAAGAGAATACTATGTTGTTTTCCGTGCTTCTTCGGGGCCTCTTGAATCAAGGCAGAGAATGAACATGAAGGCCAAAGAATGTGTGGTCCAAACCAATGGTTCTCAACCTGTGGGTCGTGACCCCTACAGAAGTCACATGTTAGATATTTGCATTATGATTCATAACAGTAGCAAAATTACAGTGTGAAGTAGTAATGAAAATAATTGTATGGTTGGGAGTCACTACAGCATGAGGAACTGTATTAAAGGGTCGCAGCATTAGGAAGGTTGAGAACCACTGCTCTAGACAGTGATGTGTAGGTGTCTTACACTCACATGTGTAACTGGCCCTGAGTTTGGGGCTGGTTATGGTTCAAATATGAAACGTCTGTATATTTGTTGCACTTCTTGCTGTTGTGACAAAATGCCTGACAAGCGATTTAGGGAAGGAAGGAGGGGTTTGTTTTGGCTCACCACTCGAGGGTACAGCCTGTTCAGGTGGCAACATCACAGAAGCTGGAATGTGGATGCAGCTGGTCACATGACATCCTCAGTCAGGAAGCAGAGAGTCGGATGCTGCTGCTCAGGTTGGTTGTTCCTTCTTATTCGGTCCAGGACCCCAGACCACAGAATGGTTGAGTTCCTGTCCTGACTTCCTTTGATAATGAAAAGTGTAAGTCAAATAAACCCTTTCCTCCCCAATTCGCTGCTTTGGTCATGGTGCTTTATTGCGGTAATAGAAACCCTAACTTAGATAGTAGCTTATGCCGACTTCTCGTTTCAGTCCTGTTTCCTGTCATATAAGATGTGAGGAGCCCCAAACACCGTTCCCACTGCCAAGACTTTCCTGTAACGATGGTGCAAAACTCCCCTGAAACCACGCGCCGAAACAAACCTTCCCTCTCTTTCTGTTTTCACCAGGCATTTGATCACAGCGGCACAAAAATAGTAAACCCGGAAATAAATATTGCTGGTTCCACAGACATACTCTAAGTCCCTGGTAAAGCCAGGAATCATGGGTAGGTCTTGCTCATGACACCAGAGCAAGAACAGTGCCCAGAACATACCAGAAGTTTTCATTATTGCATACAATGCCAGAAAACAAAATACTATCTGAATTTAAAGATGTCCCCCATTTATGGGTTAGAGTACGCTCAAACCTCAGAACCTCAACATTTTGGTTGCGTTCACCTCTGTTGTGGGTGAACTGCTGGTGGCTGCAGTCCTACGGAGTTACATACTCCAGCAAGAGTGGGCTTGTTGCTATGGAGACAGCAGCATTCCAAGTTAGACAGTAGCTGTGCACACACTCTTGAAGTTTAGCCTCCTGACCGGCTTGCCCTTTTTTCTGCTGCATCCTATTGGCCATTGTAAGTCCCATGGCGAGACTGGTTCAGTGGGCTCAAACTGGTGGCCCTTGCTGGTGGGATGCTACAGGGTCACAAGGCAAAGGCGTGGATGCAAGGAGGGCTGGAGAATTGAGAGCTGGGCACTCTCAGTCCAGAGGATCACTAGACTTTTCATTATGAATGTAAAAGTTTGACCTTAAAAAAATTAAATCATTTGGAACCCAATGGCCATTGGGGGCTGGTGAAATGGTTCAGTGGGTGAACTTTGCTGCACAAGCATGAGGACCTGAGTGTGAGCCCCAGAATCTACATACAAAAGCCAGGCATGGTGGTAAGTGCTGATAATCTGGTGAGGGGGAGATAAGAAGAGAGGGGTTCATTCTCCAGCCAGCCTAGTTGGCCAATTCCAGGCTTGTGAGAGACTCTGCCTCAAAAGAAAAAGGCTGATGATGCCTGAGGAATGACACCCAAGATTATCCTCTGGCCTCCACAAACACCTATGTGAGTGAGCAAGCATGCACACGCACACACACACACACATGCACGCATGCACGCATGCACGCACGCACACGCACGCACACACACACAGAGACTTGGACATACATATGCCTGCATGCACACGCAAAACAACAATAGCAAAATGATTTCATGCTCTACAGGGACATTCATCCCAGGAGCTTCCAATTCCAGAACTTTCTGACGTGGTTAAGGGATCACTTCTGGCTGGGAAAGAGGAGTTCGGTGGTGGTGGTGGTGGTGATGATGGTGGCGGTGGTTGCGGCAGTGGCGGTGGCGGNGGTGGTGGTGGTGGTGGTGAGCAGAAATGCTGAGTCAGCTAGGAGCCCCAGCTGTGCCACCACTAATGGAAGGGAAATATCCCTGAAATGAAGCACAAAGGAACACAGGATTGATTTACAAAATTTCTAGTGATTCTTGGGACATTCCAGGAAATCTATATGTATTAAGTAAAAGTGACAATTAATCCATCTGTGAGGCCTCAGATAAAGTCTACTCAGCTGCTGGAGTCGATTTCAGACAGGTATAGACTCATCCCTTTGTAACCAGCATGGCAGAAATGAAGATATTCTAGAGACACTCAACCGGATCACCAGACTATGAACACAATGGATCCCAAAGAAATAGGAATATTCCTAGAAATCTCATGCTGGGAGAAGAATAAGGCCTTGCCTGGAGAGAGAACTTGCTTCCTAGAATGTTTTACACAGTGCTAACAGTTTTTCAGATCCCCTTACAGGGTGAGACTGAAGCCCAGACAAGGATGGGTCAGTGATGGGTGGGACCACACCTTGACTGGGCCTGCTTAGATAGGCGTATGCCTCTATTTAACTTTGATCTTACTGTAGGGCCTTGAGGATGGACAGGGGCTCCCACCAGATTGGGTTGTCTCTCTCCCCAACATGCCCACACTGAATACATCAATGCATCTCCTGTTTTGTTTCCCACTATTGCTTTGACTCTTCTCTTTTTAGTAATTCACTGAGGGTAGGTGGCCAGATCTAATTTAGGGAGCCAGTTTAGGATTTCCTGAGTTTAAAACAATTTCTCAGAGAGCCCTCAAGCATGGCCTGGGGTCATAACTCAGTGGTAGAGCACCTGCCTACACTCCCCCAGTGAGGAGTTGGGGTGTGGCTCAGTGGTAGAGCACCTGCCTAGAATCCTCCAGTGAGGGGCTGGGGTGTGGTTCAGTGGTAGAGCACTTGACTAGAATCCTCCAGTGAGGGACTGGGGTGTGACTCAGTGGTAGAGCCCCGCCTAGAGTCCCCCAGTGAGGGGCTGGGGTGTGGCTCAGTGGTACAGCCCCTGCCTAGAGTCCCCCAGTGAGGGGCTGGGGTGTGGCTCTGCAGCAGAACATTTGCCTACCTTGTTCAGGTTACTGAGTAACATCCCCAGCACCAGAAAGAGAAACAGAACAAGCCAGGAAAGAAGCCCTTGGCAGGCCTCCATCCTAAAGAGGGTGAATCCTGTTTCCGTTTGAGTTGACTTCTATGCCTGTTCCCAAGGCATCCTTGGCCCCGTGCATTCTCCTGTGAGTGCTGTTGTTTGTTGGACTAGAAGCTGTGAGAGGGCAAGGATCTTGCAAGGGCTGTCTTCCCAGCACTGGCAAGACCCCCAGAACTCTGCTGATGCTCTCCTCTGTTTCCTTTTCTAGAGTACAGAGCCTGGTTGCTTTCTGGGAAATAAATGGAGAATAAACTTGTTGAGCTAACTACAAAGTTCCTCCTTGACAGCCCTATTTCTTTTGGGCAGCCTTGAAGAGAACCAGAGATTTCTTTACAAGGAAATAAAAAGGTTCGCATTCCTAATGGGCACAGAGCCGCCCTGTGAATCTAGCCTTCAACTTGCCTGCCAGGGATTTAGAGAGACAGATGACAGACCTATTATGGTCTTTGGAGGCTAAAACAAATACTACCCCTAAAGTCCTAGATCCAAGGGACTCCCTTCCCGGGGAAGCCTGAGCTAACAGTGCTTTGCTATAGAGCTTTCCTTGAGCCCAGTTTTGTCCTGCTTGATGTCTCTCAACAGCTGTTAAATACGCGAGCAAGTTCCTTGAACAATGGTAATTCAGTTTCGATTGCTCCTCACTGGTAGAACTCAGCAAATGAAGATGAACAAGATTCATAGCTATTTCCAAGTCTGTTGCAATATGAGCAGAATTAGCTTTGGTAAATAAGACCCTCCTGACAAAGATGGGGATGTTGGAAACTGCTCTGGACCCTGGAAATGAATTCAGAGGCTAAAAAGAACCAGCCGGCAAGAGAATGGGAATTTGGTATATGGTGTTGTGGTGGGGGCAACGTGGAGACAGAGAGCCGATTGCTGCTCTCCCACGAGTATCATACAATACGAGGATTTATTCTTTTCTCTCCAGCGTCTTTCACAGAGAAGTTTAGCAAAATGCCCCATGGCTAATTATGAACTTCCTGTGGAAATAAAAGCAGAAGTTTGTAATTTATCAAATGGTTGACGTTGGGAGACTCATGAGATTTATTATGGAGATGGGCAACTGGGTCATCCAGGAGAGCAGCAAAGGCACTGGGGACCAGGAGCAGAGTGAACCCCCAGAAAGATATAGTGCCAGGGATATAGGGTCTGGGTTTTATTGAGAAATTAAAGAGACACACTTAGAAGCATTTGACAAAACCAGAAATGGACATACCCCTGCCAGAGGGGACTGATTGGAAAGAAAGGAGTCTCAGGACCAGTTCTGTGTGGAGATACATGACATGTGGGGACAGTACCTGAAGGACATGCTGTGATTTAAAGGACATCATGGACAAGAAAGCCAAGAAAGTTTTTGGTGACAGCAGACAGAGGCCAATAGAACAGTTATCCCAGAATGAGGGACATTGCTGGGGTCATGACCAAGTCAGGCTCAAGACAAATGACAAATTAATTCTCCAGAGGTTTGTTAGGAGGTGTATGCCAGTTAGGACTAGGAGGGCCAGTCAGCCATGGGTGAGAGCCCATTCAGCAGAGGGCATTGGATTGATCATTCATTGATTCATTGATTCATTCATTCATTCATTCATCCAAGCAAGACAGGGTTCTATGTAGCCCAGGCTGTTCTCTAAATCCCTTAGGCAATGATGACATGAAACTTCAGATCCTCCTGCCCCTACCTCCCAAGTGCTGAGACTGCAGGCAAGCAGGACTGATCCAGTTTATGCCAGTGCTGGGAATAAAACTCAGGGCTTCCCTTCCTCCTTCCCGCCCTTCATCTATCTCCCCTCCCTCCCCACTCTTGTCCTTCTTCAGCTAAGAGGAACGCTGGTGGCTACTTTAACATTTCTAACTCTTCCCAGTCAGTTTCTTTTGAAACAGCTGGAAGACCAAGCAGAAAGCACTGAGCATCAAGGTCAGGCTGGGATAATAGCCACAAGGTGACTGTTCACGTTGGCAAAGAAAATTATGACCTCCCTTCCTACCCGTCCTCCCCTGATGGCCAAGAAGATGAAGACAATATTTACTATTTTGTCCTCACACACCACAGTGGAGGCAGCAACCATATATTTGAAAAGCAGGGACCTGCTATCTTGAGGTGGGGAGTTGGGCTGGAATGCAAGTGGACTTTGGTATTATTAATTCCATTAAATGTGACACGCAGCAGGACTTCCTCCTAAGGAACTTAATGTTACAGCTGTAAAATGTCCCAAGCAGGGATAAATGCCATCGTGAATGAGAGTAAGCCATAGTTATGCTGTGTGTGTGTGATATGTGTGTGTATTTTTGTGTATGTATGTGTGCATGTACGTGTGTGTCTGTGTGTGTGGTTTTGGGGATTCATATAGGTTTAAGGTCTTTTTATTTATTTGGCTGTGTGGTCTATGTGAGTTGCGTGCATATGGAGACTAAAGGTGTTGGGTTTCTTCCTTGATTGTTCTCCGTTGTATTTTTTGAGACAAGATCTTTCACTAAACCTGGGGCTCACCAATCTTGTTAGGCTGTCCTGCCAGCACACCCCAGATGTTTCTGCATCTTCAGCTGGAGTCTCAGTTATATGCCATCTTGCCCGGCTGTTTTCATGGGTGCTGGGGATTCAGATTGCTCTCTGTGCTTTTGTGGCAAATCCTTCACCAACTGAATCGTCTTTCCAGCTTCACCTTGTCGGTTTGAAAGAAGACCTCTCACTGAACCTGGGTTCACTAAGTAGGCTAGGCTGGTTAGCTAGTTAGCTTCAGGGGTCACAGGCTTGTACCACCATGCTTAGTTGTTGTTGTTGTTGTTGATAATTTGTTTTGTTTTGTTTGATGCTTTTGTAAACAGAAGCAGAGTTAGTATTGTTCTCAGGGTCTGGACTCTTTTTTGGTCAAATGTGGCCTTAAGTGACAGCTCTGCCCCTGTTGCGAGCCAGCATGACCTCAGGGTGGGCTCTTTTTTTTCCATTCAGCAGATATGAAGTCTGTCATTTTGCAGTTTTTTGCATGTCAGAATCCCCCCCCGCCCATACACTCCTTCTTGATAGCTTGTGTCATTTCCTGAGGAAAATCCTGACAATAGCTTGGTGAATTTTCCCTACCTTGGCTGCCACTCCTGTGGGAGCATTCCTCCTGGTACTGGGGTGGCCTCTCCTGGACTGCCCACTGCACATGGCACTGTTTTCACTCACCTTGAAGAAGGGCAGTTCAGACCCAGCTCCCCTTCGCTGAATCCTCCCAAGTCACCCTCCCGCCCTGGCAGCAGGTCCTAGAAACAGGTGCAGACTTTGAGTAAGTGCATTTTGCCAAGAACTCTGAAAACCTGCATCCCACTTACTGGCAGTGATGGATGAGCCTCTCTGCCGGGGATGAAGCCCTGGTCATGGACCACTGATGTGTTAGGAGAAAATTCACAGTGTAACATTTACTTTCCAGCTACAGGGCTGGGAGCAGAAGACCACAGGAGCTGAGGGGCGGTCCACCTCCCCAGCAGGTGGCTTTTGGCTTGATCTACTATTCACGGCTTGGATGCACTGAAAACACCGAAGATCTCTGGATGCTCGGATGCTTGTCCTGCGTCCCCAGTCATGCCCAGGCTCTGGAGAAACAGTGACATTCTCTGTCGGTGCAGTTGGTCTTGCAGACACAGGCAGAGATGCCCTCACTCTTGTGGCTGAGGAAGTCTTTGTCATGAAACAGTAACCAATGACAATGACAGAAGAAGCAATCTTGGAAGTTGCTGAGGGTTGATGGGAAATCATAAGACCCATCTTCACAGCTGCTTGAGGAGCTAGCTCCCTGGGTCCTCTCACTCCCATAAGAGATTCCCCTGTGGGGACTTGTGAAAGGAAGAGGTGGGAAGCTTCAGCTTCCCACTCTGTGCAGTGGGGTGGCCAAGCATTCGTACTTGGGTTGCAGGCGTGTCCAACCTCTAGAAAGCATAAAGAGACCTTGTCAGCTATGGAGTTCATGCTTGAGAACTGCACAGTTGAACTGCAAATGCAGAGAGGTGGGGTGGGTCAGATGTGGGAGAGGACTCAGTGGTTAGAGCTCTGGCCACAAAACTGTAAGGACCTAAGATCAGAACCCACGTAAAGAAAAACACTCCCACAGTAAGATGCGAGGTAGAGGCAGGAGGATGCCTGGCCTGGAGCACACAGCAGCAAACCAGAGACTCTGCCTTCAAAGAGGTGAAAGGCAAGGAGGGGTCTCCATGAGTATCCCTCACCTGTCAGGTCAACTGTTGTGACTTGAGCACTTGGTCTCAAGATGGGAGTGTTGTTCTGAGAACTTGTGGAAGACTTAAGAGGCAGGGCCTCATTGGAGGAATCAGGGTAGAGAGACAGGCTGTGGAAGACTACACCCAGGCCCTGTTTCCTATCTGCCTTTGCGCTTCCTGTCCACCATGAAGAAGTTCCTCTGTCACACATTTCCACCACCATCCTGTTCCACCCACATGCACGGGCCAAGCAACTACGGATTGAAAGCAGAGAAACTGTCATTCGATAGAGAAATTCCTCTTGAAGTTGTTCAGTGTTCCTTGGGGTATGTGTCATGGTGATGGTACAAGTCACTAATACAGGAGATGGTGAGATGTCTTAGGGGTTAAAGTGCTTGTCTCGCAAGTATGAGGACCCGAGTTTAAACCCTCAGTGCTCACCGAAAGCCGGGTGCAGTAGTGTGTGTCTATATGTCCAGTGCTTCAACTGCATGATGGGAGGGGGAGACAGGTGACTCCTTGGAATCCCACAGACCAGTTAGCCCGCTGTGCACAGCAGCAGACAACCACAGGACCCTGCCTGGAACATGGTTGAAGGTGAGGACGGACACCACATGCCAAGTCATAACATACACGCACACACACACACACACACACACACACACACACACACACACCCCACAGAGTAACTTATACAGGGATGTTTGAAAGCCAGCTTGCCACCCCAGCTCCTGCCCTCCCTCACATGGGCTCTTGATGTCAGCTCAGAACACATGTCAGGAAAATAAACCCAGAATGCAGTACAGGCAGACAGCAGTGACAGTCCACCTGCTTCAGGAGCTATCACTTCTCTCTTATGGAGGTGGCAGGGTCTGGCCCAGCGCAGGAAAACACATTTGTTCCTCTTTCACCAGGGGCCCATGTACTAACTCCTCCCAACCCGTGAGCTGTGGCCCCGCTGGGGAAAATGGCTTCCTGGTGCCTCTCCAGACCCTCAACTTTTTGTTAGCATCTGGGCAGGCAGTCTCTCAGGGCCTTCAGAGGATGGAGACACACTGCATCCTTTCTCTCCTTTGGTGTTTAGTTCTTAGCAGCCAATGGGAGTGTATCACAGATTTCCCATGAAGTCCCCCATTGCAGGGTCTTGCTAATTGATGAGTGGGCTAATTAATCTACCTGGTAAATATTTATGCGTGGTATCAGTCACGTTCGCACCACTGTGGTCATAGTTCCTGACAGGAAACAATTCAAGAAAGGTTTGATTTCTTTATATGTGTTTTTGTTGTTGTGTTGAGAGAGAGAGACACACACACACAAAGAGAGAGAGTATTTGTGTGTGTGTGTGTTTGTACACGTGAAAGCCAGAGGTTCACACCAGATATCTTTATTAATTGGTTTCCATCTTAGTTTCTGAGACAGTATTCCTCACTGAACCTAGGGCTTGTTAGTTCAGCTAGACTGCCTGGCCAGTGAGTCCCGGGCATCCTCTTGTATCTGCCTCCCCAGAGCTGGGATTACAACTGTATACCACCACACGAAACTTTATATGGGTGCTGGGAATTGGATCTCAGGTCCCCAAGCTTGTGAAGCAAGTACTTTACTAATTGAACTGTCTCCACAAACCTAGGGAAAGGTTTATTTTTGCCTTCCAGAGGGCTCTCAGTCTATCACTTAAGGGACAGCCTGGTTGGAACAGCTTAGCCTGTGGTGCTGAGAGTAGGAGGTGAAGTTTCCTTATGTCCTCCGGGACCAGGAAGAAGAGAGAGCAAGGGAGAAACCCTCTGCTGGAGAGGGTGTTGGCTTGCGTCACATCTACCCTCTGTATGTGGCACCTGTCCAAACAGGGCACAAGGGGATAGATGCCTGAAGACAGCCCTGGGTGCCCTGTATTTTTGGAGTCCCCTCTGGGCTGCCTGAGGCTTTGACTGGCGCCTCAGAGGAGCGTAATTGCTTCTTACTAATCCTGTATCCCTGCCCCCTCCTTTCCTTGGGATGGGGGGGCTGTTCTAGATGTAATTATGTGCCCAGTAATGCTGAAATCCCAACCTGTGCATGCAGCTTTATGGGGAAATAGGTTCTTCGCATATAGCCAAGTTAAGACAAGGTCCTCCGGCAGGGTGGGTGGTGGTTCATCTTAATTGTCACCTCATGGGAGTTAGAATCATCGTGGGATGGTTGGTGGGGGGACCTCTGGTCATGCCTATGAAGGAGTTTCTAACTTGAGTGAACTGATCCACCCCCACTGGGAGCTCCAGGCTCATCCTATGGGCGGAGATCTTGGACTGAAGGGAAGGGCTGAATGTCAGCTGAGCTCCGCCTTCGTCTCTTCTGCACCATCAGTTGGAACTCTCAACTGATGCAATCTAGAATTGCCTGGGAAAAGAGGCTCAATGGGGGGTTCTCTAGATCAGGTTGGCTTGTCTTCATGTTGGTGTGTGAGTGGTTGTTGGGGACAGCAATGACAGGGGGTTGTCTTGGTTGCCTTACCCTGTGCAAAGACCCAGCCTGGAAGTGGCCAGCATCATTCCCTAGTTTTGGAGCCTGGATGTGTAAGAGTAGAGGAAGCCAGCTGGCTGCCGAGTGTGCCTGCATTCAATTCTCTCTACTCTTGATTGTGGCTGTGATATGACTAGCTGCTTTACATTCTTGCATTGATTTCCCGGCTGTGACGGGCAGGAACCTGGAACTCCGAGCTAAAGAAAAAGCCTATCTCCCCTAAGTTGCACAAAGCAAGCGTCATCAAATGTTGGTGGCAGATGACCTGAGGATGGGAAAACCAATCTCCCTCTTCCCAGTCCTCAGCAGGAGACAAGTTGAGACCCCTTGATCTTGATCACGCCCCTACAGCATGCCATATTACTCTTGGACTGCCCAGCCAGTGACACTTCCTTGTAGCAAGTCTGGCTAACTAACTCGTGATGGAGGAGGGTCATCTGTCTATGTGTTACTTTCATTGGTTAATAAA
>LOJH01062155.1:431-10536 GCA_001685095.1 Ellobius talpinus
TAGATCTAATCTACATGGGAAGTAGAAAAAGGCAAGATCTCCTGAGTAAATTGGGAGCATGGGGACCTTGGGGAGGGTTCAAGGGGAGGGGAGAAGCAGGGAAGGGAGCAGAGAAAAATGTAGAGCTCAATAAAAATCAATAAAGAACAAACAAAAAAATAGCTGTCTCTCAACACATTCTCTCTCTTTTTCCCACCCTCCTCTCCAGTTGATGATACTATTCTTACATAACTCATGCATCCATAACTGTCTATTTTATTTCTTTTACCTAACAAAATCTACCTGTATGCCTGAGTCCCTTACTCTATACCTACCCTATGTGGTTCTATGGACTGCAGCTTGGTTCATTGTTTTAACAACTAATATCCACATGTAAGTAAATAAATACTATATTGTTCTGGGTCTAGGATACCTCACTCTGGATGATTATTTCTAATTCTATCTATGAATTTCATGATTTCATTTTTTAAATAGCTGAGTAGTCCATTGTGTAAATGTACCTCATTTTCCTTATCCATTCATATTTTGAGGTAAATCTAGTCTGTTCACAATTTCTAGTTATGAATATAGCAGCAATGAATATGTGTGGTATGATGAATAAATATATGGCCAAGAATTTTATAGCTGGATCTTGGAGTAGATTCCCTAGTTGCTGGGGAACTGCCACACTGATTTCCATAGTAGCTTTGCAAGTTTGCATTCCCACCAGTTATGGAGAAGTGTTTCCCTTATTCCATGTATTTGTCTGTATGAGATATAATTTCTTTTATTAATCTTAGTCATTCTGAGAGGTGTAAGATGGTATCTCAGAGTCATCTTAATTTGCATTTCCCCGATGACAAAGGACGTTCAACTTTTCTTTAAGTGTTTCCCAGCCATTTGAGATTCTCCTATGGAGAATTTTCTGTTTAGATCAGTACTCCATTTTTAAAATGGATTATTTGGGTTTTTATGTCTAATTTTTTGAGTTCTTTATATATTTTGGATATTAATCCTCTATCAGATGTGGAGCTGGTTAAAAAAAAGTTCCCATTCCGTAGACTGCTGCTTTGTGGATGTCCTTATATGAAGCTTTTCAGTTTATTACTGATCTTATCAGTGTTCTGTTTAGAAAGTCTTTTTCTGGGCCAATAGATTCAAGGATATTACCAAATTTCTCATCTATCAAGACCAGTGTATCTGGTTTCATGTTGAGGTCTTTCATCCATTTGGATTTGAGTTTCTTGCAGGGTTATAAGTATGGATATATTTGGATGCTTCTATATACAGCCACCCAGTTTGACCAGCATAATTTCTGGAAGATGCTGTCTTTTTTTCCAGTCTGCACTTCTAGCTTGTTTGTTAAAATTTGGATGTCCATAGATATGTGGATTTATGTCTGGGACTTCAGCTCAATTCTATTAATCAATGTGTTTTTTTGCCAATACTATGTGATTTTTATTACTATAGCTTTGTAGCATAACTTGAAATTTGAGATAGTGATATATCCAGTAGTTTCCTGAAAGGATTAGTGTGTGAGGCTGGATCATTCCAGACATCAGCCTTGAAGCTGTTCTAGATGCAGAACTCAGAAGAAACTGCAACAGAGGTTCTCTGAAATGTTGCATCATCTGGGCCATCTGTTCCAATTGGAGATTTTTCAGGGGGTCTTCCTTGATCAGACTTTTTCTTAATACAGAATGAATCCACAATCTGTCAATTCCTGTGGAAACAAAAACAAAACCCTCTTCTCCAAAGTAACATATCTTTTGACAAGGCATTTCCAAAATATATAGGTTGGATTAATCCAGCAGCATTTATAAGCAAATGTCTTTTAGCAACTGTTGTTCCTTCCTCAGCAGTGAAACAATTCAATAAAACACAGTAACATACAGAATCTAGATTCTCTTTGTATTTTACATCTTTCCATGACTTTTAAAACTCATTTTACTTTATTTTTAATTTTTAGGTTTTTTTGAGACAGGATTTCTCTGTGTACCTTTTGCTGTCCTGGATCTCACTCTGAAGAGCAAGCTGGCCTTGAACTCATAGAGATCCATCTGCCTCTGCCTTCCAAGTGTTGTGATTAAATATGTGTGCCACCACACCCCACTACTCTATTTCCTTTTTTGTAAGGACTTTCTCTATCCTTTTTTCTCTCTCAAGCCTATGTATATTTTTAAACATACTGTAAACTATTTAGAGGTTTTTTATCTGAATCTGACTTTACTGTATATCTCTATCCTTTATTTGCCACATGAGCCTTTAGTCTGCTAAGTGGCATGGCTAGGATTAAAGTTGCAGCTTTAGAAGCTGGCTCCACCCCATTCCTTAGCTTTCTGAGTGTCTAACTGCATGGCGGAGATACTGGTGAAATCCACATTTATTAACAAAACTCTGTGGAGTTTCTGATTACATGCAGCCACCAAGAATCCTGATGCTAGCTGGTCATTAATGCCATTTGAGTGTTTGGTGGCAGAGCCTCTTAAAAGAGCTGAAAGATTTTGCTGCTTATGCTGAGTCAGGAAGCCTCTCTTAAAGGAGCCATGCCCCTGCTTGCTTCCAGCAAACAAAGCCTATCAGAGAAAAGACAGTTAACAAGAAGATGTGCTTGACTCTACTCTTGACTGTCTAAAATCCTTTTTCTTAAGGATTCTCAGGCTTTAAATGGAAATTCTGGCCAAATGTTTTGGCACCATTTGTAGACAGACGTTTCTGTCCTGCCCAACCCTACAGTCATTCAGTACCAAATAAACAAATGGAGGCTTACATAATTATAAACTATTTGGTCTATTATTCAGGCTTATTACTAATTAGCTCTTACAACTTAAATTAATCCCAAAATTATTATTTATGTTTAGCCACATGGCTTCATACCTTTTCACAGAAAGGTGCTCTCAATCTTGCTTCATCTGCATCTTCTTGCTGGTGACTGACTCTCTGCCTTTCCTCTTCTCAGAATTCTACTAGTCTATTTGCCACACCTATATTTCTTTCCTGCCTCCTGGACAATCAGCATTTTATTAAACCAATATGAGTGACAAATCTTTACAGTGTACAAGAGCATTATCCCAGAGCAAATCACTATGGTCATTCTCAACTTTGGCACTAAATAATAACCTAAATCCCAATTAAGAATCTTCCCAAACTATAGGATAGTTCTACATAGGAGTTTGGTTCTTAGGAATTCATAAGTCAAAAATAAAGGCAGTTAATGATCCTGAAGGGGAATGAAAAAAAGTTTTGTTGTTTTTCAAGACAGGCTTCCTCTGTAGCTTTAGGGCCTGTCCTGGAACTAGCTCTTGTAGACCAGGTTGGTTTCAAACTCACAGAGATCTGTCTGCCTCATCCTCCCACGTGTTAGGATGAAAGGCGTGCTACCATCACTACCCAGCTGGGGAATTGAAATTTTAAGAGGACAAAAATCTATTACTAAACAAATTCCAATATGTAGACAATATCCCTAAAATATCAGTTTTTAAGCATGATCAATCACATCATCAAATATTAGAAAAAATGCCACCTACCTCATTACTGTCATCTAATCAAAAATCAAAATGTCATGTCTTCTATGGAAGTAATAGGAAATGATGGAGAATAGAGCTGAATAAAAGGTCTCTATTGAAATAAACTGTTACTAAATATCCCTCAATTATTATCCAAGTTTCACAAGCACCACTATAGCTCCAAAAATCTATTTTCAATTCCTCTCCTGGAGTTTTAGCTAGTATCCTCTATTCTGTTTTTTCCTGTTGTCATTCTCCATCCTTTATAATACCATATGAAAAACTTCACAAAGCTTTTACTTGTATAATTTTATGTATCAAATGACATCTAATTCATATTAAAATCCCTCAGTTTGATAAATATAACCTTTTAGAGATGCAACACCTTGTTCCTATGAACCTCATCATATTCTGCAAAAATATAACTCTATTCTCTGCCAAAACTTACTTCACTAATCTTTCATATTATCTTTTACTTATTTCTGTACTTTTCTTAAGAGAACCTTCCTTTCTTATATGAAATTCTCAAACAATTAATGAAACATTTTATTAAAAAATAGTATGTTCAACTACATGGAGAAATCAGAGCCCTGCACAGGGTTAGGAGGTGTACAAACTGCTGTAACTGCTACACTGAGCCTGATACACCAGTTTCTAAAAGAATTAAAATGTAATTATAATATGACCCAGTAATTCCAAATTTTAATATATATTCAAAGAACTAGAAGTAAGGAAAGATGGAGTGATGACTCATGGTGAAGGTCATACTCTATTCATGGAGAGAATATGATTTCAGTTCCTAGCACCCATGTAATATGATACACAATGGACTGTGACACCAGCTTCAGATGAACTGGTGCCCTTTTCTGGTTGCTAAGGACACTTTCATACATGTGTGTAAGCATACAGACAAAAACATACACTGTTTTTAAAAAAATTTTTTACAAGAATTTAAAAATTATTTTAACAAATGAATTTTATAAAAGAGAACTATTAAGTAAGGGCTTCAGCACATACTTGTACACTAAGTTCATAGTAACATTTGCCTATTGATAGGTGACTATAAAAACAAACATTTTTACAATGGAATATTGTTTATCTATAAAAAAGAAAATTCAAACATATGATGCAACTTGTGTGTGCTTGAAGACATTATGTTAAGTAAAACAAGCAAGTCAGCAGAAAAAACACTGGAGCTGTATGGATTCAATTTTGTTACAAACAGAAGAGGTCAAATTCATAGAAACAGAAAGATAATGCTGCTGACTGGAGTCAGGAGAAAGGGAAGTAATAAGATATTGTTTAATGAGTTCAGAGTTTCAGTTTTAAAGGTAGAAACATTTTTGGAGATGATAGTGTTGACAACAGTGTGAATACATTTTATATAACTAAACTTTACACTTAAAACTTTTCATAAATTCATGCAGCACATTTAAATATAATAAATATATAAATAAATATAATATAAATTTTAATATATTAAAATACAATGATATATATATATGAATCTACAAAATATGTTTTGCTATTTTGTGAATGTTTTTCAACTAAATATCTACAGTAATATCTTTGGAAGTACAGATTTTTAAAGAAAGCTATTTATTAGTATTTATTAGCCTCTGTTGTCTATCAGGGGCATTGTTATTTCATTATTAGATAACTCCATTTTAACTCTTTATCTATCTATGTCATATATCTATATTTATGTGTGGCCCATACACTATTAGAAGGTCACACTTCCAAGAATATATGTACAACACAAATTGAACTTGATGGTTTAAAAAGGTGAACACAAAGTTGGATGGCTTTGGAAAACAGTTGTAATTCTTGGAGGAGTGGGTAGGGGGTGAATATGATAAAAAAAACATTAGATAATATTTTCAAAGACTTTATGAAAAAATGTTTCCAGTACATTTCATATGTGTGTTTGTGTGTTTTTACAGAATTGTGTGTCACAGTGTGGGAGTGGAGGTCAGAGCACAACTTGTGGGAGTGAATTCTTCCCTTCTATCTACTGAATCTTGTATTTGCCCATTGATTCATTTTATTGTCCCCAAACTGTCTTTGGCTCATTCTATCAAGAAGGGTTACGTAATTTACCCATACCCATGTTACTACAGTGAGTTCTGGAAACATGGATTCTTACACATCCATATGGTTGAAAATCACTTATATTTTTTCTTATTTACTGCATATTAACTACAGAAATGAAAGAAAATGAAGGCAAGATACAGGAGGAAACTTTAAGACTATTCTACTATAGATGATTTCTGAAACCCTAAGGTACAGAAGAATTCTCACTGATTTTTGTTAAAACAAGAGACTTGCAGACAGCAGTCCCAGTAATTTTAATTCAGAAAGGTTATGATGGTATCTGAGAATTCCTGTGTTTCAAGTATCTTGATTTTCCTAAAACAAGTAATGTACAAATTACATGAAAAAAGTCACTCCTGGAGTATGTCAGGAGTCCCCTTCCACTTTTTCAGAGAACTTTTCACTATTTTAATGTCAATGAAAACAGAATGTTGACAGAATTTTCTGTCCCACACACTCCCACAGCAGTTCAGTCCCAAAGAAACTCACAGAGTTCTATATTAATTATAAATTGGTTGGCCTAGCAGCTCAGGCTTTTTTATTAACTAACTCTTACATCTTACATTAACCCATAATTCTTGTTAGCCATGTGGCTTGGTACCTTTTATCAGTGAGGCATTCTCATCTTGCTTCCTGTGTGTCTGGGTGATGACTTCAGAATGAACCTTTCATCTTCACAGAATTCTCCTCTTCTGGTGGCCCCACCTATGCTTCCTGCCTGGCTACTGGCCAATCAGCATTTTATTAAACCAATACAAGTAACAAATCTTTGCAACGTACAAGACCATTGTCCTACAGCACTTGTCCCCTGTTCTTTCAAAACAAGAACACTGAATCTAATCTCCTCTATCCTTTGTTTAGCTTTTTTCCAGACCATTATCTGTAAAAACTTGTAACCAACATCTAAACAAAGGAAAACATCTATAATCCATTTTTGGGGAATGCAGGCATAGTTTTCTAGGCTACTTCCTGCAGATTGGGGGCACTGACAATCTTATGGGGACGAAAAGAAAGTTTAGGATTATGGTCAAGTCCTGACTATAATATTCTGTTAGGCTTGGTGATCTTAGTTAGCAGTTTTAAGGATGTTCTGGATGTAGAACTTAGGGGAAACTCCAACAGAGGTCCTCTGAAATGTTGGATCATCTGGGCTATCTGCTCCTATCAGAGATATTTCAGGGGGTCTTCCTTGATCAAAACTGATTTTTCTTAACCCAGAACGAATCCACAGACTCTCATTTCCTGTTGAAACAAAAGCAAAACCTCTTCTCCAAGGTAACATATCTTTTGACTTAAATTTTGAAGTCAAGGTACTTTCAAAATATATATGTTGGATTATTCCAGCAGCATTTATAGTCAAATGTTTTTTAGCAGCTGTTGTTCCTTCCTCAGCCATCAAACAATTCAAAGACAACACAATAACATACAGCATCAAGATTCTCTGTGTATTTTCCATCTTTACATGGCTTTATTTTAAACTCCATTTCTTTATTATTAATTTTAATGTTTGTTTCTTTTTGAGACAGGGTTTTCTGTGTATCTTTGGCTGTCCTGGAAGTTATTCTGTAGACCAAGCTGTCCTTGAACTCATAGAGATCTGCCTGCCTCTAACTCCCAAGTACTGGGATTAAAGGTGTGTGCCACCACAAAGAATATATTTATATTATATGGAAGTTTTACATTCATGATAAATAATCTTGAAGAGATACATGGACTAATTTTAATGATTAATGTCATATTTTTAAAATTGCAGCAATTCAATTTTATAAAAATAAATTTAAATAGTATACAAAGTTATGTAAAACAAAACCTAACATTCCCTAATTTCCCCAGCATGTCTTTAAGATAATGAAAGAAATTTATGTCCTGGCCCACAATTGAATAAGTATTAATGCTTCCATATATTTGTTTTAATTTGAGAGTGTTAGAGCTAGTAGGGAATAGATAGAACCTATGTTTTAGTCCTTGGTTAGACAAATAAAAAAGTCAGTGATCCTTTTGATATTTGTAGATGAAAACTCATCAATTTTTAGATAAGCTATGACACACAGAAACAAGAAAAAAGGAGCAAAAATAAGTTTAAGGTTGTCAGTCTAGAAAAATGGATAAATGATGGTATCCATGGTGGGTAAAGTCAGTAGTATATAGGGGCAAAATGAATTAATTTTTTGTTAAATTAAATCTGAAGTGTCACTAATTTATCAAAAGGGCTTTGTTAAGAGCTTAACTGATGTTAGTATTGTAAAGTGGAAATTACAGACTGTTATGCATTTATAAATCAAGCATTTCAGCTCTCTCTCTAATATTAACTGGCCATATAGTTCTAGAAAGTCATACTTTCTTTGAACCTTATTTATATGAATAATTATCATATTCTCCTTACTTTCAAAGTGTTGCCAGGAGGACTTAAGATGTATGTAAAATCATACATGATATAAAAATTGATTATAATTGAATTAGGTGTTCATTGAATCTGAATGTATGGAAAGTACTTTGAGAATTGTAAAGAAGTCTGTCATGCATTTAATGAAGATGATGATGATAATTAATAATTCTCTTTAACATCTATGGAGTATTATGCTAATAATTACATGAAATGAACTGAAGAGGCAAAATTATGTCCTTTTGAGATATTTGCAATTATCCTCAAACTCCAAGAACTTAGGATATTGCCATATTTAATGTCAAGTAAGACCTTGCAAGTTTTAGCCTCTTCTTTCTCACAAACTAAGTGAAGAAGACTAGATTATATTTCCTTAAACATTAATAGAAAATCACTACTCTCTCCCCTCTTCTCTTCTGCTCTCTTTTCCTCAGTTCTCCTCTCCTCTCATTTCTTCCTGCTTCCTTTTTCACTTTTCATTCAGAGTTTCTGTTAGTTTATCTTGAGCTAACTTCTTTCCCATGGCCCTTGATCCTTTGCAAATATGATAATATCTTGGGCTGTTTCTTATACTGCTGTTATAAAAAGTTATTATGTGGCTAATGGTGTTGAAAAAATATTCAACACTCAGCTGTTCATACTTAAACAGGAAATCAGCAAGAAGGATCTTTATAGCTCAAGAAAAGCTCTGCTTTTCTGTTTTCTTAACACTTTCAGCTGAACATTGTGGAGTCTTAGAAGTATTTTATCCCTAATTCTTTTCCTTCCTTGTGACCAATGGGCAAAATATAATATCTTTGAACATCCAGAGCTACAAAACTAGCAGTGATATGGCAATTACTTTTGATGTTTTTTGTATCTATCATATTTAAAACACTATGCTAGGATCTATAAAGTAATACCATAAAATCTAGTAGAGTTATCAAGTATGTATTACATTAAAAAATCTGTTAGGGTTTTTCTGCAAACAACTCAGAAATTTGTGCAATTAACTTCAAATTTCTGATAAATGAATTGAGGTATGGGAAATTATGCATGACCTCTGCCTTTTCACACAACAAAAATGATTAGGTCGAAGTTTATAGACATAGCCAACAAAAGGGAACTAGTGACCTGAGGCCATTTGCAACTATGCTTTTAAGAGTTTAGAATTGTGAGAGCCTCAAATGAGCTTTAATAATTGGGACAGAATTTAAAGAGGAGTTAGATATAAGTTGAATATCTAAAATTGTAAGCAAAGACCTTTCTGGGGGGTCTTGTTCCATCAGACCACATTAACATGTAAGGAATCCATAGGTTCTCATCCTTTGTGGAAACAAGCAGAACCTCTTTGCCAAAGTAACATATCCTTAGACTAAAATTTGAAGTCAAAGTATCTTTAAAATATTTATGTTGGTTTAGCTTAACAGTCCCCAGAATCAAATGTCTCTCTGCAATCAAAAAATTCAAAGAAATCACAACCATATACATAATTCAGACTCTCTGTGTATATTCCATCTTTACATGGCTTATTTGTCTTTACTACATTTTAATATCTATTGTATTAATGTGGGATTCCATTCTGCATGCTAGGAATATGTTTTATTACCATTGGTTAATAAAAAAGCTTTTTTGGCCTATAGCAGGGCAGAATATAGCCAGACTGGAAGAGATATATTGAGAGAGTAGGCAGAGTCAGAGAGATGCCATGTAGCTGCAAAAGGACCCATAAACTTTCCAGTAAGCCATAGCCTCGTGCCAAAACACAGATTAATAGAAATGGGTTAATTCAAGATGTAAGAGCTAGCTAGAAATATGCCCAAGTGATAGAAATATGAACAGTGATGTAATTAAGATAGTTTCTGTGTGATTATTCGGGTCTGGGCAGCTGGGAAAGGTAAGAGCATTCTCCATTCACAAAAAAAATGAAAAACTGAGTCTGCAATGTCCCTGACTAGCAAGTGGCCAGGATCCTGTACCAGAAGATCCATCCTTCCAGAGGGGTGAGTGAGTGCTTGACAAGCTGTGAGCCTGATGCCCCGGAAGGGGGAACTCAGGCACCCTCCTATCCCCCTAAACTTTCTGGCCATTCAGGGGGCTCCCACCCTGTCTGCTGCCTTTCTCTTCTCATCCCATCCCAGCTTCCCTTCCCAACACCCCTCTC
>LOJH01062156.1:0-10897 GCA_001685095.1 Ellobius talpinus
GCTTATCATGGATGGGGTCTTAAGTTTTTTCTTTGCATCCTCCTTGATACATTTACCAGAATTGGAGCCTTGAGGATTGGTAGACGTATACCTTCTATTCTCCACAGGCTGTTTCTAGAGGGAGCAGCTTTTCCTCGACTCAGAGCAAGTGTAGCTGTTGCTGAACAGCATCACCTGTCCAGGCAGGCTCCTGTACCAGAGCCTGTCATAGCAGTGCCCTGCAGGAAACTACCTGTTTTCCAAGGAAACAAAACGCCTTTTCAGCCCAATCACTGATACAAGGTGCAAGGGCCACCACTTTCTCAGAACTGTCCTTCAGACACTCCCCAGGGTTAGAACAGTGGAGAGCCAATGTGTTAAAATCTTGCTGGAACAGTTGATATTACCCAGCCAAGCCAGGCGTCCTGTACCCATGCCATAGATGTGGAAAGTGGGGCATCCTCTTCCTAGAGAGATGCAGATGCCATTGAAGTTTCAATTTTCTCCCTGGCATTTAAACTGTATGATTTCTGTATATGTGTTTGTGTGTATGGTGTGTTAAAGAATAGAGAATTAGTTTTAATTGTTACTTATGAGGCACCATATGGCTACACTATAATTTTGGCATCCCATGGAGCTACATGTGCATACGGAAAATGAAATTAATTGGAAATCACACCCTGAAATCTATTATTAAGTTAATATAGCTAACAGCTTGTGGGGTGTCCTCTCACTCAGTGTGGTGTAATTACACATAATAACAAGTAGTTATAAGCTCACATAGGAGACAGACCTGGATAAACAGAGGTCAAAGGGACAGGCTTGCAAAGGAAGACCATCAGTCATGGATGACACAGCAAGCATTGCCATTCCTCAGTGTCCACAGACCCAGGGAATAGGGAAGAGTTTTCTCATATTTAAATGGATTCATCAGCATTCTTTTGAATTGCATAGCAAAAGGACTGGTTTTATTTTACAAACTGGTGTAGTGAGCTGAGGTCACTCTTCATTGAACTGGAAACGATTTTTAAAGTTAGAGATAACCAAACTTACGTGTACATGGAAACCCACCATGTGATTCTTTAAAAACATGGAACTGCGTTCCTAAGTCTTGGAATTCTGATTTATTACTGTGCAGTACTCAATAGTTACAGCTGCAGAAACATTGGGATGTGGTATTGTTCAAGCATGAGCCATGGAAACCACCGACTTCCATTGCTGGTGGGAGTGCAAACTGGTATAGCCCCTTTGGATATCAGTATGTGAATTTTTCAAAAAATTAGGAAACAACCTACCTCAGGACCCAGCAGTACCACTTTGGGGTATATACCCAAAGGATGCTCAATTGTACCACAAGTACATGTGCTCAACTATGTTCATAGTATCATTGTTTGTCTTAGCCAGAAACAACCTAAATGTTTCTTAGCTGGAAACAACCTAAATGCTCCTCAAACAAAGAATGAATATGGAAAATGTGGTACATTTACACAATGGAGTACTACATAGCAGAAAAAAATGACANACCCAAAGGATGCTCAATTGTACCACAAGTACATGTGCTCAACTATGTTCATAGTATCATTGTTTGTCTTAGCCAGAAACAACCTAAATGTTTCTTAGCTGGAAACAACCTAAATGCTCCTCAAACAAAGAATGAATATGGAAAATGTGGTACATTTACACAATGGAGTACTACATAGCAGAAAAAAATGACATCTTGAAATTTGTGGGCAAATGGATGGATCTAGAAAACATATTGAGTAAGGTAACCCAGACCCAGAAAGACAAAAATCATATGTACTCATTCATAAGTGGCTTTTAGCAGAGAAAACCAGCCTACAATTCATAATCCCAGAGAACCTAGACAACAATGAGAACTCTGAGAGACATACATGGATCTAATCTACATGGGAATTAGAAAAAGATCTGAGTAAATTGGGAGCATGGGGACCTTGGGAAGGGGTAGAAGGGGAGGGGAGAGAAAGGGAGGGGAGGGGAGAAAAATATATAGCTCAATAAAAGCAATTAACAAAAATAATTTTGGGGGAAGGGTGATGGTTTAGTTGATAAATTGTTTGCCATACAAGTGTGAGCACCTGAGCGCAATTCTTAGAATCCATAAAAAGCTGGCAGTGGCAGCCATGCGCTTGTAAGCCAGTGCTGAGGAGCTGGGTCCTTGGGACTCAATGGCCAGCCATTGTAATAGAATCTGCTAATCCCAAAAGACAGAGAAGATGAACACCCAAGGTAGATTACTGTGCCTAGTCATCCTCCCCCAGATCTTTTTTTACCAGGATTCTGCAGGAACTCAAAACATCCCCCCTGGTTGAGAGGTGGATGTTGGCATTGTGACCTCTGCTGGAACACAGCATTTGAAAGTGTTTCCTCACAACCTTGGCCCTGGGACAATCTGGAATTTTGTAAACAGGGTCAATACTTAGAAGTGGTCAGTTGTGTTCTCCACTGGTTCCCTCATGTGTTTGTACAGAAAGAGCTTAGCACTTCAGCCAGTAATTGGGTAGACAGTTCTGGTCTGTGTGTTTTGCTGAGTAGTTGACATTACTTTGTAATTTTTATGTCTAAGGATAAAGTTTTTTGACAATGATTGTAAATAATATTACATTGCTTCAAAAGTTCACAGAATCTTTTCAGTTTACTAGGGAATTTCCCGTGCAATCTAGTACTTGAGAATGTTTTGCTTCTGGGGTCAGACATTTGAAGCACTTATAAGAAAATGGATAAACTAGATTTATAAATGCTGTTTCAGATGTTTAAGGGAAATTAAATCCATAAGTGGTACTGATTACTGAAGGAAGTTTAGTGTCCAACTTAGGTTGATTGAACCTTAATCAAAGGCCCCCTTGAAAGTGAATTAAAAGTTTAAACTTAGAAGTAGGAGACCAAGATTTGCAATTTTATGGGGGGGATGGATTTTTATGTATTTATTACATTTCTAAAGGAAGGTAAATTGAAAGCCATGAGCCAAGTTCTACTTTGAAGCAAAGGAACCCTAGGATCTGCACACACAGGGTGCAGGACCTGCCCCTGGCTGCAGTGCTGCGAGGGTGGGTGTGTGGTGGGTGAGGTTGCAGGCCTGGCAGGCTGCATACCTAAAGTATGACAGCATATGGCCTCACATGGCAAGATGGGGCCTCTCGGTCTTCATTCATGAGCTACTGTCCTGGGAAGCCAGGCAGATTCACTTCAGACCTTGGTTTTGTGGGAAATATATCGGTAAGATTGGGGGCCACCAACTCAACACGATTTTCAGTGTCTTTCTAGTGAACTGGGTTTAGCAGTTTCTGAGTTATGTGGTTATTGGGAGGTTTAGGTTTTGTCACCAGTGCAAGCTCAGGTGACAAAAATGGCATTTTGTTGAGGAGGGTGAGGCTGAGGGGTGGCATAGGGAATGTCTGGGCCAGAGAGGCAATTGAGGCCTAAAACCTAGAGTAGTGGATCTTCATTTGTTTGCTTTGTAGGACATTTCCAAGTGCCCGAGAGACTATTAGTTTCTCCCTTTTCAGAGAAAGGAACAGAGGTTCAGGGGCTTTGGTAGCTTCTCCAACTTGAACTGGAGTTTGTTTCTGCCAAGTGGGATGCAAGACTGTGGACAGAAGTGCATGCTCTCCCCCACCTGTGCAGCGCCTTTGACTGTAGAGTTGCTGTCTGACTCCTTTACTCCATCTCTTAACTGCTATCTTTTTTACATTGCATACATAGTAAAATAGTGGGTAAATACCGTAATGGACTGAGCTTTCTTCTTTTAAAAATGTGTGTCTGTCTGTGTGTACCTGAGGAGTTATGTATGTGGAGGGGGAGCGGGCGGGTGTATGCACTATATACATTCAGCTGCTTGAGGAAACCAGAAGGTGTCAAATCCCTTGGAACTGGAGTTATAGGCAGTTGTAAGCCACCCAGTGTGAATGTGGGAACAAACCTGGACCACTGCAAGAGCAGGAAGAGTTCTTACCTGCTGAGTCTATCTCCAGTCCCAGGGCTTTATTTTGTTGTAATGTGACTGAGTATATTAATTCACAAAGCATTTGGCCTTTGTCTTAGCTTCTTAATCATTCCTTAGATAAGATATCCCCATATAAATAAGCATGTTGGGTGATGAAGGGTTTATTTTTGCTCCCAGTTCCATGTTGCAGTCCTTCATCGCAGGGAGTCAAGGGATCTGGAATGTGCCATTCAGGAGCAAGAAGCCCCATGCTTTCTTTACTTACACAGTCAGTGGCTCATTCCTTGGGAATGGTGCAAGCAGGTAGGTTTTCTCATCCCAATGTGTTATCAAGATAATTGACCACAGAGATACCCTTAGGCAAACCTGATCTGCACAAACTCTCCTTGCTGTTCTCTCTCAGATCATTCTAGATGTCTCAAGTTAACAAAGCTGACCAGTATAGACATGCAGATAGTAAAGGGAATAGTCTGACCTGAACTGTTAGTATCTGGGGGTTCCACATTGGAGGGATGGGTACAGCCTTGTGTGGGGCTCAAAATGAGAGATTTTTGTGGATGATGCTATTGATCCCTATGTTATCATCTTTTTTCCCTACAAAGTAATAGTTGTCATCTTGACATCCTCATATCTGTACATCCTTCTAGTTTTTAATTGTCCCTCACCCTCAAACAGTCCCTCCTAGAACATACATCCCAGGACTCACTTGTTTCCCCTTGAAGTCTCTCTAAACTTCCCCCTTCCATCCCTTTCTACTTTCATGTCCTGTGTCTGTCTTTATCTGTCTGCCTATCTATTTTCTATACATAAGTGCAAATCTACATTGTGCTTATGAGATAAAACATAAGATATTCACCTTTCTCAGTCTGACTTACTTTACATAGAATGACTTTGTTTCATTCATTTTTTCTTTATAGCTGAATAAAATTCTATTGTGTATATTACCACATTTTCCTTATCCATCTAAGCAAATCGATCAGTAAATGGACTAAAGAACCAGATAGTCTATTCTCAAAGGAAGGGATATAAATGGCCAGTAAGGATTTGAAAGAATGTTCAACAACCTTAAGCATTGAGGAAATGTATGTTAAAACTATTATGAGATTCCATCTCAGTCCAGTCAGTATGGCTGTTGTCAAGAAAGGGAACAAATGCCAGTGCAGATATGGGGAAAGAGGATGGGACTGTAAACTGGTACAGCCATATAGAAATCGGTATGGAAGTTCTTCAAAATCTGGAAGTAGACCTACCGATGACCCAGCTCTACTGCTGCAGGAGTCTATGTCTAAGTTAGCATACCACGGCAATACATGCACATCCATGCAATATCCACAGTGACATGACTTTTCACCGTTGTTCCTTGCAACCACTTTCGAAGAGGTATCCTTTGTTCAGGAATTTATAGTTCTGTGGTCTTTTATATGTTACAGTATTTCTTTGAGTTTTGATGTGTTGATCTCAAAGAACAGTATCTACTACAGAGGATTGATGTAGAGTCCTCAAGACAGCTCTTGACATGTGGTCAGTGTTGACTATGTGGTGTGATGTGTAACAAGCCAGGACTGCTGACACAAAAGGACAGATAGCCAGCTGCCCTAATTTGGCTGTACTAAATGCCAGCATGTGTCAGCATCTGGTTTACTGCCCTGACCATGTTCTCTTCCCTGGAGGCCACTACAGAGCTGGAGACCTCCCAGCGCCAATGCTGAGGGAAGAAATGCTTTACTGATACAAGCTTCAATCTGCTCATGAGATCCATAGAGTGGAGGGATGTGTTCTCTGCCAGAACACATGGCACATGGGCCAAGGCCACTGGTGCTAGATGATGACCATAGGTGTCAGAATGGAAACTGACAAGCAGTAAGGACACACAGGCCCTGCAACTAAATGGAGTGTCCAGCACAAGTGGAAATACACTGTGTGTTAGTGACAAGAGAATTCTGTCTTCATTTGTAGGTAGTCAAGGGTCAGTCCACTTGGGAGGTGGTATTAGGTAGTACAGAATGTCTGGCATTCAGCCTGCTCTTGAAGGCAGCTCTGTCCCCAACTTTATGAGAAAACATATATGCTGATCAGTCTTGATCTGTCATTTTTGAATGACAGAAGGAAATAGAGCACATAGGTATCCAGCATATTCTTGCACAAGTCAGATTATTATTATATAATCTAGTTATAGTTTGATTTATTATAAAAATTGTCCAGGTAATGGTATGTTCATCATCATTACTATCTTTTATCATTTATATGATATAAAAGATAAGCTAGAGTCTGTATAAGCTTTGTAGGAAATATTGCTCATGTGTTTCTCCACGTATAATAACTTGTAGCACCTCTGGTGTGTCAGTGCCATATAGATCAACTTTATGTTGTAGATTCTTAAGTTTAGGCTCTGATTCCTGGCCAGAGTCCCTCACAAATATAAGAAACTCAGCTCTGGTCCAGAGCTGTGGGTCCCATGGCCAGGAAATTTGCATTGCACTCTATCCTTACCAGGCCATTTTCTACCTAGAAGGGCCATAGGAGGGTTAGAAATACGTGGACACAGGAGACAGTTTAGTAATTCTGCTTGGTACTTACACTGGTGTTGGACACCATCTCATGAGGTCATGCCACTCCTTTGTGCCACACATAAGGAATCACATGGCTTCAGGCAAGGTGCTCACAAGGGCACGGCCTCACATTACCCACATGGGAAGGACCAGCTGACTTTTACCAGTGCAGACACTTGTTACCTAGACCAAGGATGTTTCCTTGGCCTTGAACCAGGAAACTAACTGTTGAATTGCAAAGTGGTAATGTTTATTCTTATTGTTCTGTGTTCTTCAATACCTCTGACATGAAGAAGTGGTCCTAAGCTAACCTCTCTTTACTTCTCAGGTACCTGATTGGATCTAGTGGATAATTTAAAAAATACCATTTCTCCTTTATTTACAGATCTGCAACAAATTTTCACTATGTTTGGTGGTGTGTTGGGGGTATGGGGTGTGTGTGTGTGTAACAACTATCTTCTGCCACAAACCAGAGCTAATACTTGCCTTCACTATACATATACACACATGTGTATCTGTGTTTAATGATCTGTATCTGTAACCAAAACACACTTTTGTAGTAAGGAGGCCACTTGTTGGTTCCCGGCTACTTAGCCCCAAAATAATCACACAGAAACTGTATTAATTAAATCACTGCTTGGCCCATTAGGTCTAGCTTTTTATTGGCCAACTCTTACATCTTAATTTAACCCATTTCTATTAACCTCTATTAATCTGTGTATTGCCACGTGGCTGTGTCTTACCGGCTAAAGTTCTGGCATCTGGTCTCTGGTGGTGCTACATGGCGTCTCTCTGACTCTGCCCTTCTTTCTCCCAGCATTCTGTTTAGTTTTCTCTGCCTACCTAAGTTCTGCCTAATCAAAAGGGCAAGGCAGTTTCTTTATTCGCCAGTGGTATTCACAGCATACAGAGGGAAATCCCAGAACCTTTTCTTCTTTCCAGCTTTCTTTTAAAACTGGAGTTTTTTCTCTGATTTTAAATAGTAATTAGAATGCAGGTCCTATCACAACTGTAAAGAAGAAGTAAAAATGACTTGAACGCCAGGTAATCCTGTTGCTGTGTGCTTTCTGTTATTTGCGCTTTTGGGGGTATTTACAATAGTTTTTCTAAAGTTTGTGAGACAGTAATACAGTCTAGTTTGTAATGCAAATATTCTCTGCTTTTTATCTCCTAAATACTGTCTGGTAGTTTTCTTTCAAAAACCCTGTAGGATTACAGAAAGTCTGGAGTCCTAAGGTAGCTTAGGTTTGAGACAAGTAACAGTGACACTGATGGCCGAGAAAACCTTGCATACAGTCATTTTCGTCACTCCATCATATAAGCATCAGGTCATAGCTGTAGGCGTTGTTCCAACTTTTTTGAACAAGTGTTCCTGGGAGAATTCATTCCTCATCAAAGTGGCATAGCATGTGAGAATACCTGGATAGACAAGACTCAAGGAAACACTTAGGGTCAGCTTAGATTCCAGCAAGTTTACAAAACAACACTGCCAGAAAATGGGTCACATTTAAAGTAGTTGATTTCCTCTATATTGTAAAAGTAGAATATGTTCATAGTTCCCTCCCTCCCTCCCTCCCTTCCTCCTTTTTGTGACTGGCTTAAGTTTCAAGCAGGATTCTATTTAGAAGTCATTGCAAGGAGGCACCCCTGGATTCATGACTTCCTATTAGCAATGAACATTTAGGTCAGTCATTAGCCATTGAGTTTTGTACTAAGGTGAGGGCTTTTCATGTTTCCGTGACAGCACAGACCACAAAGAGGGCTAAGATGCCCGAGACTCTCAGTGCTGCTATTGTTTACTCCCTTCCTCCCTCCATGCCTCTATCTCTCTCACTGTCCTTCCCTCCATCTTTCCTTCTCTCCTTTAAGACAAAATCTCATGTAGTCCACACTGATCTAGAATTTACTCTATGGCCAAGGATGACTTGAACTCCTGATCTTCTTGTCTCCAACTCCCAAGTGCTTAGATTACATGAACTACCATGCAAGACTGCCACTACTATTCTTTTATATATTTAAAAATTTAAATTTAAGTTTATTATTACTGGGTTAGGGAGCACATGTGACTGTCATAGGACAACATTTGGAGTTCTCTCCTTCCACCTTTATATGAATTCTGGGTAACAAGTCTCCAGGCATTTGTGGCAAGTGTCTTTACACACTGAGCCCTCACTGTCCCCCTTTTAAATACTTTATCCTAAGGCTACCTTCATGATGAGTTCTCAGGAATAGAATACCCTTCTGGGTCAGAGTGTAGGCTCACAGCATTGCATTGAATGGTAAAACCTCAGATTGGTAAGGGTGTTGGCTCACAGTGTGGTATTGAATGGTAACACCTCAGATTGATAAGGACATAGGCTCAGCGTGGCATAGAATGGTAACACCTCAGAACTAAGTGTTGCACTGTATTTAAATTTTTCCTCACTTCAAAAAGAAACAGATATTGATCTTTGATAACTGATGTCTTATTGAAGAGTTTAAGGACAATTGTCCTGATTTTTCAGTTTACATAAAAATGTGTGAGGAAAAAATGTGCTATGATAGATGGAGAGATGTGTCATAAAACACATACAGCAGGATTGGACTGTTGTAGACCCTTGGTGGTGAGGGTGTAGGTAATTCTCACAGTAGCGGTTCAGCTGTCTGTGTGGTTAGAAATTTGAAATGAAGCGTTCGTTGGTGGGGTTGGGGGGAATCCAGATTGTGAGATTCTGTGGGAATGGGTTCATGCACAATTCTGAGTGATCTTTGTTGTATAGAGATTATCCACTGCTGGTTAGCTGCCTGACTATGGGAAACTCAACTAGAGCTGGGCTATTTCAGGAGTTAAAAGGAGACAGTGCATGTATTTAATGCACATCTTATTCCCAGGGTCCCTAATAATGTTATTGGTGTTAAGTTGAAAAGGAATGGAGTGGTGATGTTTAATGCTGTCAACTTGACATGTTCTGGAATCACCTAGGAGACAACTTTGGAGACGTCTGTCAGGTAGTTTCTAAATTAGGTTAATTAAGCTGGTAAAACACAGCTAAAATATGAGTGGCACGGTTGCATGGGCTGAGTTAAAAGGAGGAAACTAGCTGAGTACCAGCAATCCTCTCTGCTGTTGACGGGATGCAGTGTGGAAGCTGGCTTGCCCACACTCATCCTGCTCAGCTCCCCTCACTGTGATGGACTGAACCCTCAAATTATGATTGGAAATAACCCCTTTTGTTATGTGTTTTGTGGAGCAACTAGAAAGTGACCAATGCATCTGTGAGTGTGACATCACAGTGCGTAGGACATAGTGATCATGAATGGATGGCCTTAGAAAGAGGGCCCACTCTAGGCCAGACATTCTCCTTTGGCTATTTGGTGCTGGGGGCAGGGGGAGACTAGTCAGGTAATCTTACCCTGCTTGATGCTGTGTGAACCCTTAAGTAAGAGACTCCACACTGGAGGTGTGAGGCAAGAACCAAGCAGAGCTGGAGAGTGGCTTCGTTAGGTGAGACTTAGGCCTCTCCTCCCCAGCCCTCACCTGTTGACCATGTTGGTGTGTCATCACTGAAGGGCTTTCAAAAAAGTGGGGAGGTGACATCTGTGTCTTGAGACTTGGCAGTGTCCTGAAGTCATTCAGAATTTTTGAACCCTGGTTTGTAAAAGTTGGATCCCTTTGTGGAAGGATGGGGTACCTACTTTTAGAGGGTTGTCTATAGCTTTTGGACAGGTATCCTGGGAAATTCTTTTAGGGCATGTATCATGCCAACTGTCCCAAATCATGCTGGGAGACAAAAAGCTTGGAAGGGGCTGCAGGTGGGCTTAAGGACATCAGCACTGCGGCCAGAGTTGTCAGTTGTTGTGGGAGAGCAGCTGGGGTAGGGTCTATTTCTAGTCTTACTTTTCTTCTTTTAAATCTCCTTAAAATACTGTGGCAATGATTTGGGTGTTAATGCTTTTTATCTTCCATGAGTGTTTCTGGTCCCTGCCGAGGTCTTGAATGTCATAGTCATATTTTCTACTGATTTGTGATCTACCCTATAATTTGCATAAGATATAATAGAGGTTTCTTCTGAAGAGCTGATGCTCTTTCTTCAAGTGCCTTCATGCTTTGTGTGTAGAAGATTGGTGACCAAGTCTATAGCCCTGCAGTGTTACATAGGCTCAGATAAGCCTTGGGTGTGTCAGTAACGTCACAGGGATTTGGGGCCTCATGGTAGTAGATTGTATCCTTAAATTTTCCTCTCAAAACAACAGTTTTCAGTTTATTTTAAAAAACCTAAGATTACTGTGTTAATTTATATAAAAGAGCAAGATTTTATCAATTTCTTTTTTTTGTTTTTTTTGTTTTTTTTCAGTAAAAGTCTCATTTTATTTTATTTTTTTCAGACACTTTTTTTATTGTTATTAAAAAAATTTTCCACCTCCTCCC
>LOJH01062158.1:0-10896 GCA_001685095.1 Ellobius talpinus
ACTGAATCAGCCTTTTCTGAGCTTAAAGCAGTTGCCCACTGAAAACCTGAATAACTGTCAATGGTGTGGTCTATATATTTTAATTTGCCAAATTCTGCAAAGTGGAACATGTCCATCTGCCAGGTTTCATTCCTTTGAGTACCCTTTGGGTTAGTCCCTGCAGGTAGTGGTGTTTGGTTATAGAAAGAGCAAGTAGGGCATCTCTTTATAATCTCCTTAGCTTGTTGCCTTGTAATAGAAAACTCTTTCTTTAAACCTTTGCTATTGATGTGATTTTTTTTATGAAATTCAGAGGCCTGCAACACGCTTCCAATCAATAGTCGATCAATTCCTGCATTATCTTGTGCTAGAGGACCTGGCAGACCCGTATGGGATTGAACGTGTGTTATGTACATAGGACAAAGCCTATTCCTGATATGTCACTGGTCCCATGGTGTGTTTTTAGAAGGTGGAAGTTTGATTGGCAAAGTAAAAGCTAAGTGATCTAGTTTAAGGTGAGCTCTATGATGTGAGAGGAAGTGACCACTCAGATGTTGGCTTCTTTAGGAAACATCTGAGCCATCTTTGCAAGCCCTTGAATCCCGCCAAGATGATATTTTAAAGCGCTTGTATGAGTTGAAGGCAGCAGTTGATGGCCTTTCAAAGATGATTCACACTCCAGATGCGGACTTGGATGTAACCAACATCCTGCAAGCTGATGAGCCCATGCCTTTAACCACAAATGCACTGGACTTGAATTTGGTGCTTGGAAAGGTGAGAAACCAGATGTCTGTGGTCCCAGTAGCTTGGCGTTCTAGTTTTCAGAGGTGATGCAAAGAGTTTGTTTCCTTTATTCTTCCTCTAAATGACTGCACCTAGAGCTGGGTAGTGGCTCACTCTGTGATCCCAGCACTTGGGGGCTGGGCTAAGAGGGTCACGAATTACAGACTACAGGGAAACCCTGTTTCAAAAAAATAAATGAAATGAACGATTGTATCCAGATCAAAGGTCAGATTTATAGAGTGAAGAGTGAAGTGAGCTCCAAAGCCTCTTCTTATGGTGAGGGGTAGAGGGTGGGGGAGTTGGGAGCCCCAGCTTCCTGTAGCCCCAACTGTGTCAGCAACCTCTCAGCCCTGGAAGGGGGGGAGGGCATCTCAGCTAATTCTAGATGCCACTTGGCAGAGCAGAGGTCTCCTTAACTCTTGCTGAGAAATGCCCTGGCTACACAGATAAAAATCTCACCACCCCTGTCAAAATACTTTGCTACAAGCCAGTTCCAGTCTTGCACTTCAAATGTACGTTGTGTAAGTTTGCTGTATTAAGAGTAAGTTGTGGGGGCTGGAGAGATGGGGCAGCATTGGCTGTGTTACTACTACAAAAAATAAATGCATCTCCACTTACCTAGGGGATAAGTCTATGTGCAAGGCTGTCCCATTTGTTCATAAATGGTGGTGCTACTTGAAGATGCAGTGGAGTTGTCCAGGATCCTGCACTAGTAATCTCATTGGAAAGACTTAAAGGGCCTAAGTGTCATGTAGTGACTCTCCAGGGCTTTGGTAACCCTGGAGCCCCTGCCTTAGCTTGTTGTTTCTCCTGCCTTCTCACCTGTCCTGCAAACTTTCATTCACTGAGGAAGCAACTGAGACCTGACCAGGCCCCCAGAGAGCTAGAGTATACAAGGTGAGTCAGGAAACATGCACAACCAGGGTGCCAACTTCTGAATGTTTTGGAAGGCTTTTCAGTGCACACGGTGCTTGGGATGAAGTCATGCCTCTGAACAGGTAGCCTACGCCCCACACTTTCTGGTGCCTTTCTATGTATGTGCAGGTTCATTTGCACGCATGTTTAAGTGCATGTGAAGGCCAGAGAACAAGCCGAAATATTTTCTCAGGCAATGCTCTTTTGTTTTGAGACAGGATCTCACTGACCTAGGGCTTACCAAATAGCCTGGAGCGAACTCTGGGACTGAAGCACACTTTGCACCTGGGTTTTGAAGATTGCACTCAAGTCCTTATGTTTTAAGGCAAGCAGTTAACAGACTGAGCTATCTTCCCAATTTGTTGTTTTTGAATTTTTTTGGTTTTTTTTGAGATAGGTTCTCATGTGGCTCAGGCTGGCCCCAGACCCTTTATAGCCGAATGTTTCAAATTCCTGATCCTCTTACCCCTTAGAAAATGAATTGCAGGCTTATGTCCAGCTGCATTTCCTACTGAGTTCAGTGGCTTTGGATAACCTGCTTGCCCCCCCCCCNCCCCGACTCAAGTTTTTCCAGCTGTAAGACGGGTCACAGCAGCATCTTTAAGTGGGAGTTGAATCAATTAGACCCAGGAAAGTTCTTGGGAGCACCTGGTCCATTTGTGCACACAGAGGGCACTTTTGTTTCAAGCTAGGTTTTTCTATATAGCCCTGGCTATTCTAGAGCTCTATGTAGACCAGGCTGGCCTCATCCACCTGCCTCTGCCTCCAAAGTGCTAGGATTAAAGGCGTGTGCCACCGTACCGAGCTGGATGGCTTGTTTGCTTCAGTGTTTTTTTCTCTCCCTCAGGATTACGGGGCACTGAAAGACATCGTGATCAATGCAAACCCAGCCTCCCCACCCCTCTCCCTGCTTGTGCTGCACAGGCTGCTCTGTGAGCAATACAGGGTCCTGTCTACTGTGCACACACACTCATCAGTCAAGAATGTACCCGAGAATCTTCTCAAGTGCTTCGGGGAGCAGGCTAGAAAACAGCCCCGCCATGAATATCAGCTGGGCTTCACTTTGATTTGGAAGAACGGTAAATAGTGGGCCTGTGTTGAACTTACTTGTGCTGCAAAGGGGTGGGACAGTCCACAGCACTGACTACAGCTGTTTGTTGTTGAGTGAACCCTCTCCAAGTTTAGCGGGCAATTTAAGAGGGAGGTAAGACTTGGCACCAGAGTGCCAACACTCTGGAGAGGTTGGGGTTTCTCAGTGAGTTAATTCCAGGGGAACTGAGCCTTGGAGGAAGGGGTTCTCCTGTGCAGCCTGGCAAAGCAAGGGAGTAGTGACTATCCCCACTGGTCATGACACTCTAAAAACTCATTCAGGGAACACTAACAGTATCTTTGTTTGGCCTACGAGGTAGCAGGGTATCATTCATCATCCGAAGCACATTAATGCCATCTGTCCAGTGATACCTGTTTTGAAAAAAAAGCCTAAGCTAGCTTCAAATCTAGTCTTTGGTTTTCTTGTCTCATCTTCCAAAGAGAGAATTACGGACACGTGCCACTATGCCTGGCCATCCAGTAGCACCTTAATGACCTTTAGCTTCACATTCAAAGGAGAGATCCTTGCCTGGACAATGGACAAAATAGCAAAAAGGAAAGGGCTACTTGGTTACTTGTAAATTCTTTTAAAGCATACTTGTGTATGCGTGTGGTTGCAGGGGAACATGCTTGTAGAGGTCAGGGACAAGTGCAGAAGTTGACCTGTAGAAGTTATACCTTCTGCTGTAAGTACTGGGGGCTGTGATAAGTGCTGGACATGGGGGCATATGCCTTTACCCACTGAGTCCTCTCACTGGCCCTCAGTTACTTTTTTAAGGAAGTAGGTTGCATTTAAAGACTTGTGAAAGCCTGGTGTGGTTGAGTACACCTTTAATTTCAGCACTTGAGGCAGAGGCATGTGGGTCTCTAAGTTCTAGGCTAGCGTGAGCTACATAACAAGCTCCAGGGCAGCCAAGGATACACTGTTGAGACCCTGTCTCAAAAACAAAAATTAAAAGCTAAAGGTTCTTGAAAATTGTTTTGCCCTCAATTCACGAATGAATTCCCCCTTTCACATAGCACAAGCCTGTCACTTTGACTCTACATGGTGTTTTTTTTTCCTTTCCAGTGCCCAAGACACAGATGAAGTTCAGCGTACAGACAATGTGCCCCATCGAAGGAGAAGGGAACATTGCACGTTTTTTGTTCTCTCTGTTCGGCCAGAAGCATAATGCTGTCACCTTAACCCTCATCGACAGCTGGGTGGACATTGCCATGTTTCAGCTGAAAGAAGGGAGCAGTAAAGAGAAAGCAACTGTTTTCCGCTCTATGAACTCTGCTCTGGGGAAGAGCCCATGGCTTGTTGGGAACGAGCTCACCGTGGCAGATGTGGTGCTGTGGTCAGTGCTCCAGCAGACTGGGGGTGGCAGCGGGGCAGCACCTGCCAATGTGCAGCGGTGGCTGAAATCCTGTGGGAACCTGGGCCCCTTCAGCACTGCCCTCCAGCTCCTTAAGTAAATTCTAGCAGCTTATCTTGCAGAATTCAATAAAAGAATGATAGACGGCTTCAAATTGTCAGGAGAGGGACTTGCACTAGAATCAGTCTTTTCACTAAGCCATTTGTCGAGTCAATAAACATAATCTGTGGATTTTATTTTATTTAAAACAGTAAAACCAAGTACAATGCACTGAGATGATCACCAGCCAGGGGCAGGCACTTTATGGCATCAGAGACTGCTGTCTGAAGAATGCTCAGGTGGTTGGGGAGTTGAGGACTTTAAAAAGGAAATGGATCATGGGACACAGTATAAAATAAAGGCAGAAAACATCAGCTGCTTAGGTCATTTGAGGGCAAGGAGTTCAAAGCTTGATAGGAGCAAGCTGAGGTTGGTGCCATGTTGAAAGACGGAACAGAAAGGTTGGGGATGGTGCCTTGTGCAAAGAAGCTGAACTCTGACCTTCCAGGCAGTGCACAGCCCAGAGTTTTGAGCCAAGGAGTGATTAAGTGTCTGCTTGGTAACTGGCCTGAGCAGCAGTATGAAAGGTCCAGGGAAGACTTGCAGCTGTCACAGTAACAGTAGCTCAGCTGGCATACAGTCTGAGGACAAGCAGTTGTGGGGGGAGGGAGCACTGATTTCTGTAGTAGAACCTTCTGGAAGACAGGATGGTCAACAGGCAGGGCTTAAAGTAATGGAATGGTACCTTAAGTTTAATATTTAAGTAGGAAATTCAGGATTCAAAACATGGAGAGGACAGGAGGAACAGGCTCAATTTCATGGGTTCATGAAAGGGTTCCTTGAAGAAAAGGAAGCTGGGGGTCCTTTTATATCTTTCCACAAGTTTGCTAGGTACAATTGGGAATAACACCATCTGTCCCCAGCTAAAGGTTGAAGATTTACATTCCTGTTGGCTTTTTAAGAGTGTCAGTCCACTCTCAGGTGGACAGCATAATTCGTCTCCCTCATCGCTGCAGTCCTTTGTCCTGGGAAAGGAGGCTTAGTTGCCTCTTTAGTTCTTCAATTTCCTTCTCTTGCTCTATTATCTTCATCTGCAATGTGAGATTAACCTAGAAAGAAAACATTTTAAGCTACATCAAAATGGCCTGGGCTTTGAGATGTTCATATATCCTGGCTGTACCTGAACAGCAGCTATCACAGCCCAGTCCTCACTAGTCACCCCTGCAAGGGTCAAGTTGCCACAGTACTGACTTATAATTATGTGATACTTCTAGCCTGCAAATGCTCCATTAACAGATGCAGGTGTCTTCCTTCAAAGTCTGTCAGTCCATGATGGTGGTACATCTATCTGCTAGTTTACAAGGCATTAACTTGGAACTTCATTTGCCACCCAGGCCAAAACAGCTGGCTCGTGAACTGCCAGGGATCTGCCTCTTTTCACCTCAACATCATTAAGATAACAGGTGCATACCATCAAACTTGGGTATTTAAATTTTTTTATATTTAGAAATTAGATCTTAACATTTATTTGTGTGTGGGGTGTGTGTGTGTGTGTCCATGTATCATGATGCACGTGTGGCGGTCAAAAGTTCCACTATGAGTGTTCCAAGAACTGAAATGACTACCAGACTTGGCAGTAAGTGCCCGTACCCACTGACCTATTTTGCCAACCTTGATGTTTTTGAGGCAAGCACCTTTCTTAATGAACCATTTTCCTAGCCTCCTAGCTAGTGCCAATCAGAATCACTTCTGGGATCCATAAAGTGCAGACCTCTACTCCTTGTCTTCCCAGAATTTGTTAGTAGGTTAGGGGAGTGGAGAAGAGAAGGCCAGAGAATGTTACCATATTCTCATACTACATTCTGACCTGGGGACTACACCTGGAAAGTCTTGACACTTGTGCTGTTCAAATACTGAACATAACCTGGAAATCCTGCTCAAATGCAGATTCTGACTCTTGTTAGGCTGGCTGCTGATTTAGAGATCATACTTTGAGTAGCACTAGCATCCAGGACCAACCTAGGGCCCACAGGCCACATGTGACTGATTATATGAGGTGGTGGTGGCTCTACACAGAACTATAACCCGATTAAAATTTGAGTGTATGTGTATATATACAATCACACACATTTGTCACTTGGTTCCATGGTTCTCAAGTGTAAACTTCATACATGAATTTCTGTTGCAATGTCAAAACTGGCCAGGCTCGCTAAATAATATATCTTGAGTCAACCTTTAATGAAGCCTTAGGTTTCTAGACCAAGAAAAGGATGAATCACCTATTGTTTCCACATGTAGAGGAAACACTATCTTGGCACTATAGTCATATGGCAGGAGAAAACCAGTTTCAGATGGTGGCATGCTGAAAGACATGCAGAGGGCATCCCTACCACTACTGTCCATTTCTGCTTAGGACCACTGCCCTTTTTATTACAACTGTTTAAAAATCCCAGGTTAGGAAGGAAAAACTAGAATCTACTCCTGACTTAGCAAGATGAGGACAGAAAAGAAGCTATAGCCTAGGCTACAATTAGAACAGCTGCTTGGCAGTTTGTCATTGCTTACCTGGACTATGGATATGCCTTTGTTATTTGTATAAAGTCAGTACCTGAACTATTAGGGAACTATGAGTATAGACTTAACTATTCTGTTTCCATAAACCCTAAAACTCAATTATTTGTGAAGTAGAATTCACAGCAGAAACATTCTATTTTGAGTTTCACATTTTCTTCAGCATGAAAAAAAGAAATGTTAGATTTCACTGGCTACCACGAAACAAAGATGTTGGTTTGAAGATCTGTACTTCTGTGGTGTAAAATAATCTGCCCCTAGTACAGGGCAGACTTTTATTTTTATTTATTGTTAGGTGTGTGTTTATGGTTGGAAGGAGGTGCTCATGCCATGGACTATATATGGGGGGCAGTGTCAAGAGGACAACTCTGTGGGGGTGCTCTGTGTTCTCCACCTTTCTATGGGTTCTAGGGAATCCAACTTGGGGTGTCAGACTTGCAAGGCTTCTGTCAAGGAATTTCCAACATACAGAACAGCCTGGAAGCTAAGGGTATACAGGATTCAAGATGGACAGCTAGGTTTCTAAATAATGAGTATACTGCACTTAGTAATAATATCTGTCACTGTTTATGTGACAAATTACTTCCTTAAGTCTTCTTCATCTGTGAAAGGGAGATTAGCAATGTCAGCCTCAGCTGTGAGCCCCCTGAAAGACCAGCTTACTAAAGCTCTTGGAGTTGATAACTCACACCTGCAATCCTAGCACTCAAGAGCCTGCCGACAGGACTGCTATGAGTTCAAGGTCAGCCTGGGCTACAGTGTGAGACTCTATCAATAAATAAATAAGCAAGCTCTTGGGACCATACCCAACCCAAAGCGAATGTTCAGTAACTATTAAAAAAGAAAAAATTACGTACATTTCCAGCTGTTTGGAAAAGCTCACTCTGCAGCAGCTGAAGAGCAGAAGGCCTCTGCGATGCATTCTTTCCAGTTAGGAGCTGGATATACTTGGCTTGCACCGGACACCTTTTACTAAGGGATTCGGGTATCCGACCAGTCCTTATGCCTGTCAAGACTGCTGCTCGCTCCATTTCTGTCCCAAAAGGCTGAAAGAGCTCGAGCAGGATCACACCCAAGCTATACATATCCGACTGCAGAGGAGGGAAATGGGCATGCAAAGGTTTGTAACAAAGTCAGGAGAGCACTTCTGACAGCAGAGCCTCCCAAGTAAGGATGCCCAAGAGTGAGGCTTTACAGGATCAGCAAAGAACAAGACAGCAGAATGTCTCCTGCCTCAACAGCAGATACCTGCCTCAGGTACGAAACATCTGGGACTTTCCTAATTCCATCCCTTTTATACCCAGAGAGGGCATCCATGAACCTGGAGGACAATAGCTGGCTAAAGGGCAGGGATAATTCCCAATAGAACAGAAGTCATTACTCTACAATAGGGACATCTTCCCACCAGCCCACCATAATCCAGACCTGATAGAGTGAGAGTGACCCGGGCAAAATGACTAAACTCACAACTCCTACTATTAGCAACAGGAGATTGTCACCAGGTCCTAGTAAGGCTAGCCTCTGCCTCTATTCATAATTGAGCACTTTTCTTTTTCAAGTTTTTTTTTTTAATTTATGTGAGTGGGTGCCACATATGTGAGGGTACCTACAGAGACCAGAAGAGGGCATGAGATTCCTTGGAAGTGGAATCCACACAACTGTGCAGCCTGATGTGGGTGCTGGGAACCAAACTTTGTTTCTGAAAAAGCAGCAAAAACTCTTAGCCACTGAATAAGCTCTCCAGTCTAAGCACTCTTGTCAATATTTATAAACTGCATAAAAACCTGTTCTGTTTCACCTAAAGCAGTTTATTTAGGAAGTCAGGATCTTAAGGATAGCAATGGATTTTTCCAGAAACTCTTCCAGTCATTGACACATTAAAAGGATCATTGACTAGGTGGCTACACTGAAAATGGGTTTATTGTAAGAATCAGAAATGGCAGCCCACACCTGCAATAATGCCAGCATTTAGGAGGCTAGGGTGGGAAGATCATGAGCTGGAAGTCAGCCTGGGCCATATAGATCCCTTCTTAAAAAGGAGCCAGGAGGAGGTGGCATACCCCTTTAATCCCAGAACTAGGGAGGCAGAGGCAGGTGGATCTCTTTGAATCTCTTTGAGTTCCAGCATGTTCTACAGAGCTAGTTCCAGGACAGCTAGGGCTACACAGAAAAACCCTCAGAAAAAAAAATTAAAAAAGACCTTGGAATAAAGCTCACGTGGCTAGGAATGTAAGGCTCTGGTTTCAGTCCTCAGCACCACGAAAACTAAAAACCAGTAAAGTACCAGAGGAAAGTATAGCATGTTCTAAAAATTAAAATAAAACTGAAAAGGCATTTAACACTTTCCAAGGAACAAAGAGTTAAAAGTTTACAGTGTCTATTCCCTTTTAAGGACAGTCAGGTGGCACACTGCCCAATACCATTTGTTTACCTAAGCTGGAAAGCCAAGGAACAAAAGGCTGAAGGGACCTCCATGAAGTCTAGCCTCTGGAGGTGAATGGTGGCATTTTAAATGGAAGGCTGACTTCAACATTTAGTGACATCCATGGATTTTGAAATAGTCAAGTAGCCTAAAGGAAATGCATGCAGTTAGCTGAATAGGGAATCTCTTTTTTTGATTTCATTATTTAGTTGTGTGTGTGTGTGTGTGTGTGTGTGTGTGTGTGTGTGTGTGTGTCTGACGTGACATCCCCTGCACTCTCAGGACTCAGCTCTGCCTGGAGCACCTCTCCCACAGAACTGCACTCACTGCTCTACTTGACAAGCTGAGGAAAGGGTAGAAGCAAACGCTACCTTGGCATCATATTCGGACCCCTCCAACTGTTCAGGTGACGCATAGAGACAAGTCCCCACTCTAGACGTGTGTGCTGCTGTTCCTGCAATGGAAAAGGTCATTAAGCCATGGACTGCGATGTGACCAGAGCACTGCGGCTCCTGAGGGAATAGCTGCCTCTTGGCCTCAGCTGAGCTTTGCTATGAAAGTTCTGATTTGTTGTACGTAAGGCCATGTTCAACAATGTCTCTCTATATATGTTTTTAAGTGCAAAAAGAAACAACATAAGTGAACAAATAAATCCTTACCCTTTCCATTTCGGTTGGTCCAATCTGAGCTCTTGTGTATGATGTCTGCACAGGCCAGACCAAAGTCTCCTATTTTTACTTGCTGATCAGGACCATGAAGGAAAATATTTCTAGGCTATAATAAACAGGATAAGTCAACTCAGTTTTCATAAAACATATATGTAAACTTGTGTTAAGAGCTGCCAGGCATGCAGGTTCATACCTGTAATGTAAGAATTTGGGAGGCAGAAGCAGGAGGACCAAATGTGAATATAATACCAATCAGGTTTACATTGTAAGTCATCAAGGACTATACAACAAAACTCTCTCTCAAACAAAAAGTTGCTAGGCTAAGTGGGTGGCTCAATGAGTAGAGTGTTGGCTGTGCAAACAAGAGGAGCTGAGTTCAAGTCCCCAGCACTAAAGTAAAAAGTTGAGTGTGACTGCAGGAGTGCCTAACCCTAGCATTATACAAGAGGATCACTGGCGCTTGTCGGCTATCAGCCACTTAGCTCCAGGTTCAGCGAGAGACACTGTACCAAGGGAATAAAGTAGAGAGGATGGAGCAGGACACCCAAAATCCTCTTTTGTACATGCACGCTGAGCACACCACACACACACACACACACACCAAACTGAAAAGATGGCCACTCAGGAACAAGTTTTAATTTAAAAAATTAAAACTTAGAAGAGGCAGGGGATGTAGTTCAGCTGGCAGAGTGCTTGCCTGAATAAACAAAGCACTGTGTTCTAACTCCAGCAATGCATACAGTAACACACGTCTGCAATCCAGCACTAGAGAAGTGAAGGCAAGATCACAAGTTCAAAGTCATCCTCAGTTACCTAGCCAGTTTGAAGCAAGCCAGAGCTACCTGTTTCAAATAACAACAGCAGCAGCATTACCATCTAACTGGGAGAAAAGTTTATTAAAATGAAAACAGATTAAAAGTTGCAATCTTCCACTAAGTGTAATTTACTTTTGTTAATAAATGACCCACTGTGTTTTGGTCCTACTAAGAGTTTTGCTTCTTAAAAAAACTGTGTGTATCAGGCACTGAGAAAAACAATTAATAAATGGGACCTCCTGAAACTGAAAAGCTTC
>LOJH01062159.1:0-10896 GCA_001685095.1 Ellobius talpinus
AACTTATGGAGATCTCTGTGTGACTTTCTTTGGGGCATGCCGGCTGTGGGGTACGGGGCGGGACAGAAATCCCAACAAGCCGGCCCTCATACTACACCCTACTGAGTGCTGGGTAGATTGTTGAGGAGAGCTTGTCTTTCCCAGCTCAGTTGTCTTTAGACATACAAACAAACAAAACAAAACAAAAACTTTTCAGAGCTTAAAACATCATTCCCCCTGGCTGAGAGAGAAAGCTTGGGAGTTTTAACCTCTACTCCTGTTGATTTTGAGGGTCCCTAGCCCAGGCTGTTCTCCACAGCCTGCTGTTAAAATGGGTTACAGCATCTTTGGAGACCCTAAGTTTTGGCGAGATCACCAATGGCCTGTGGTCTGGCTTTACCCTTGTCACTCTGTCACTCAGAATCTGACCCTTGGGAAGCTGACTCACTTTTACATGGGCTCATATTGCCACACCACAGTGCTTTTTTCCTCCATCTATAATGAGGAAAAAAGATATTAAGCTATTAAAGCTGTCTCTTGGTGTAGCTAGAGGAATGAACAGGGAAAACATAGCCTGGCTGTGGTAAGATCTTTCCAGGTTGTACACACTAAAAAAAGAGTATGTGATTCTCTAATCATAAGTCAATTTATTTCAGATTAAAACAAATGTCTTTAGCCACACAGGTGATGTTGACACTTTTTTTACTTTAAACAGCAAATTCTTTCCAAAAGATGTTTGTTATTATTCTTGTGGCACTGTCGTCTAGACTGACTATTGGGGAATAATATATTGAATGATTTTCCTTTCTGTTCTTGAGTCGCATAATTGGCCAGTATTAGCACTGGGCTTTTAAAAATGAAAAATACATACATGCTCAAAGAACAAAGAGGAATCAATAGTAAGGTGCCCACAGCTCTTCCACATCAACTGTGCCCCCAAGCAGAACTGTTAAGATGGCTGATATTGGTTCCAGTCTTATTATGCTCTACCCTCATTTCAACTGATTATCCTGGGACAGCTGGAGGGCCAAATAGGGTCTTAGTGTCTCATTCTGTTGAGCAGGATGCAGACCAGAGTAGTAAAACCGTTTAATCAGAGGTCAGCCTTGCTTACAGAAGGAGCAGAGCCTTTCTTCCCCGGAGTATCCTAATAACATCACATTACACACCAAGTTTTATTTCTTATTTACTTGGAAATAAACAACAATCCTTTTCTCCTTGTCAGCCAAAATTAATTGAAAAAATACATCAGGAAGAGGCAGAAGTATTGATAAACTAATTGGAGAATGTGGCCTTACATGTACAATATCAAAATTTGACAACACCCTACAGCCCTATTCTGTGGCCTCCTAACCAGTCTGAAGAACAGCTTACCCTTACCCAAGAAAAATTTGTTTCCACAATGAGCCAGAACACTTGTCTCAAGTTGGTCCAGGGTAGTTCGTTTCCTCCACTTCTTAATAATGACAATTTTTGAGGGAAGTGAGTTTTTCTTTCTTTCTTTTTTCTTACTGGATTTCCCTTTTTCTTTATTTTCATATATTTTTATGTGTTTTTGATTTAATGTCATTGTGAATGTTGGGATACTATGTCTGTGTGTGTGTGTGTGTGTGTGTCTTTGAAGGAGTTGACATTTTCTGACCAACAAATGTCAAGGAGAATCAACTCACCTTTGAGATTAGCATATATTTGCAAAAAGAGTCCCATAGTCCCCCAACTTTCATAAAAACTGAGATTCTATGCAAACAGAAATTTTAAATACACTTCAGCGGCCCAGCTTTCTTTGCCTTTTTAAACAACTACATTCAGGAAGGGAGCTCCTTTTCACATCTCACATCCCAAGTTCATGCTCTCCAGGAGCAAAGAATGGTTTCATTCTCTCCCAGCTTCAGTTCGACATCAGGAAGGAGGATATTCACCTTCAGTGAGTTTCTGAGGCCTCCTTTGGTGTGTTCACCTCAGTTTGCGTCTCCCCACCCTTTGACTTCTGTTAGATTGGGACTGATAGAGGTGATGTGGAAATAAAGAAAGCAATAAGACCTATCTCTTCCTTAACAGGAATTGTTCTTTTCAGCAAGACAACTGAGCAGCACCGTCTCTCTATGGATGCGAGACTGTGCACTTGTGATGTGGGCTGCTTGGGGTGGGGTAGTTATAGGATGGAATGGAGATAGAACAGTCCATGTGCAGGTCAGTTCACCTTCAGTCTGGAAGCGGTAGATATCAGGGGCATTTTGTATGTGGATCTCCTTATGGGAAGCTTCTACAGGTGTTATCAGTCATATCAACTTTTCTGTCTAGAGCGACTCAGTCCACCTGAAGCTTTTGGGTAATTGACCCTTTAACTTTCTTGTAAAGGGAGCTGTTTAGGGCTGCCTTTAAAAATGTTTTAAGTCAACTCTTTCACTCCTGGGCATACACCCACAAAACTCTATAGCCTGCAATAGAAATATGTGTAGCATCATGGTTATCACTGCTTTATGTAGCAAAGAATTGGAATCAACCTAGTTGTCCATCAAAGGATGAATAGATAATGGAAATTTTGGAGGTGTATGACTACTATACAGTTCCAAAGAAAACAGAAAAACTTCAGGAAAATAGATGGACTTAGAATACACAATACTAAGTGAGATCACAGACTCTCAGAAAGAAAAAGTCACTTGTCTCTCTTATATATGTAATCTATCCTATAATACATGATATAGGTAAACAACTATACATTTAGTATAGCATAACTTGACAAAGAAAACAAGAAAGGCTAAAATTAAGTGATTGAGAGAAAGCATGAAATTTAAAATTCCTTGGTTTCTGTTCCAAATGCCTATTCTAGTTGGATAGAAGTTCATTGAGTTGGATAGACTCTAACTAATCATGGTGTCTGGTGTTTCTGTTTATTTTCATGAACATTTTATAATGAAGTTTATAAAGTTAAAAAAAAAGTTTGAATCCTGCTTCCCAAAGTACCCACAAATGGAGACTTCAGTATTTCCTTATTGTTATTGCTTTTAGATTTTTTTTCTAGAGGCAGAAGAAAACACTAGTTGTGTAGAGCCCCTCACTACTGCTGTACAAACAGCCAAGAGCCACTAGATACACAGACAGCAACTCAAAGAAAATAAGACCAAAGGTAGAGGAAAAAATGCAAACTGAAACAGGGAAATAAAGAACAGAAAACAGTGGGAAAGTTTCTAAAGTTTCCTCAGAGAAATGAGAGAAAGCATCCCAGCCCTGAAGTAATGTAAGGATGCCACATGAAGAAATAGCCAGAGAACTATAAAAACGATATTGAAAATTAAAAATTAATATTAAAAATTTAAACTCAAAACAATAGGGTATTTAGTGCAAAAAAGTCAACATTGCTGTAAAATTAAAGATTTTTATTTAAAAGGAGTTTGAAGTTAAGTGTAGGTCCTGAAATATAAAGTGAATGAAATTTCCCAGAAGGAAAACAAACAAGAATAATAGAGAAAGACAGAAGGAAAATAACGAGCTCAACTCAGGGGGAGCCTTGTTAACAAATAGTCTACGAAGAGAAGCAGAAACCAATGCAGAGACATGGCTCTAAATGATGGCAGGGAAGGGCCGTGGACTCAGAGAACAGGTGCTTCAGTCTTCAGTCCTTGCATGTGATTATGACAGTTATGTCAAGACACCTGTTACAACTCTGCAGCTCACATTTAAAAAGCATCTCCTAAGGGAAAAAGAAAAAAAAACTTTCCACGGGAAAGGTTTTTAAAAGATGGCATTTGTCTTCTTATTTGTTTTACAAGGTTATCAATTTAATATTGACAAAGAGAAAGACTAGGGAATTTCTAATTCAAATAAAAGCTCAACTTGATTTGAACTCAGTCTTTGAAATATAAAATGGCTCTGTATATATTAAATTACAGAGCTTGACTAATTGCTTTAAACAATCAATATAATGATGCCCTAAAGCAATTGGCCACATTTGGACTCTGATGTGAAGCAGGGTTGGAGGTGGGGGGAAGAGTCATTCTGCTTCAATGTAAATGAAGTACATGCTCACCTAAGTCATTGCCATGTAAGATTGTAATTGTTTTTAACTTGCTTTATATCATTTTCTTGAGAATGTTATTGTGATCATAAATCCATTCTTTCCTTTCTTTCTTTTTTAACCATCTGTTATATTTTTGAGAAATTGTTATAAATGCATAATTTCCTTCCTTTTTCTTACCCCAAACACTTCCATCTACCACTCCATGCTCTCTTTTAAAGTCATGACCTCTTATTTCATTATTTACATTAATTCAGTGAACAATATTCCAAAATAGGATTTAATGAAACAAAACAAAACAAAAACCAATACAGAGCAGAAACCCAACCATATGTAGCAACGCCCAAGTGGAAGCAAGGCTTTACCAGTGCTGGGGAAAGTATTCGTTGGACGTTTTGGGCAAGGCAGATTTTACTTTGCTATGGAAATTAAATATTAGTTGACATTTGAACCAAGTCCATGATGACTTACATTTGAAAAAGCAAAACCAAAAATAAAACAAGGGAATGTCTAATATTGATCCCTCACTCCTATCAGTGTTAAAGGCCAATGATTCTTCGTTAAGTCAAAGCCTAATAAGAGATCTTACTAGAAGAGGCTTCCACATGCACAGAGCGAAACCTCTAGTCCTGATAATAGTCCATGTACATCCTTTTTATCCCCAAAGAAAGATAAAAATACCTATTTATATCCATGATGTGGGATGTCCTTCTGTATATGTGTTGTTTTTATTGGTTGATGAATAAAGCTGTTTTGGCCAATGCCTTAGCAGAATTAAGCCAGACAGGAAGTATAGGCAGGGAAACCAAAATAGGAGAATTCTGGGAAGAGAAAAGGCAGAGATGCAAATGCCAACCAGCCACCAAGGAAACAAGACATGCAGAAAATTAAGGTAGCACCTCAGTCACATGGCAATATATAGACCAATAGAAATGGGTTGATTTAAGATATAAGAGACCTAGAAATATGCCTGAGCCATCAGCCAAACAGTCTTGTAATTAATATTGTTTCTGTGTGTTTATTCGGGTCTGGGTGGTCAGGGAAAGAACGTGCAGTCTCTGTTTACAAATATCTTTGACTTTCTGCTCCACAGTAGACTCCTTTGAATATTTGTCTTAGGAACAATGGAATGATAATCTGAAGTGCATATATGTCTGACTCTTAGTAGTTCTAAATTTTTAAGGTATAAGCTTTAACAACCTAGTTACCTTCCCTGGGCATGCCCAGTCCCTTTCTTTGCAAGATAGAGATGATGGCTCCCTCCTCCCCAAGTTATAGTATTTATCAAATAATATGTGTATATATACACATATATACGTATATATGTATTATGTATATATGCATACATATATATGTATATGTGTGTATATATACATACGTGTGTGTGTATGTGAGCATACAATGGGGGAGAGGGTTGTTAGATAGAAGCCATTTTCTCTTGTCCCTGAACTGATCAAATTCATGAATGAATAATCAAAAGGGCTAATTCGCCCCCACAAAGACAAGATTTCAGTTTCTGCAAATCTAGAAAAAGTTTGAGAAGTTTCCTATCCCATCCACATTACTTAATATATCATTATTGCCTAATGTTTGATAAGGAACAATTGATACATGCCACGAATCATATTGAATCTGCTGTAGAAGAAGAGTACTCCTGCCAGGCATTGCCACTTTTGCATTTACCTTATCACATGCTGCTTTTGCCTAAGTTCTCAGCTAGTTCCCTTGAACTTGTCTTGAACATTGAGACTGATCAGTGTAGACAAGTTTGTAGACTCATGAGTTTGTCTGTTTAGGAATCATTTGGAAAAGGGGATGGTTCAATTGAGCCACAACTGTGAAAAAATATGTTAACACCTCAAATATTGAATTAAGTCATTTTGTTTGCCAAAGAGATTATAGGAACTCCTTCACTAGCCAGTACTTACATAATGAATTCTCAAATAGACCTGGGAGCTTCTCAACCAAAGGTTAATTTCATTCTCCATTACAAAGCTTTCAGAATGGTCCCTAGGGCTGCTCTTGATAAAAGAAGGGAAGGTCTTGTTAAGTATTAATGATCACAGTGGCAAGTTCAGAATATCACCTCCTCCCTGGGAAGGAAAATATCATTTCACTGACATTTATCAAGGGGCTTCCACTGGGGACAGCAGCACAGTTATTATTATTCTCACTAGGGGCATCCTCGTCTGATATTTGTGATAATTGCTTATCCCAGAAACAAACTTGTAAATATATGGCCAATATGACAAAGGTACAGAGCCAGAATTTTAATTTAAGAGAATTATTCTAATTCTTCTCTAGCAATGGAAGAAATACATCTATGTGGATCAGAATGATGCTTTCTCTTCCTACATTTTCTTTGCAATGCTGTTTTAAAACCCAGGAGAACTAATGGTCAACATCATGTCAAGTTTGCATTGTCACTTCTGCATTTCACTTGTCACACACTTCTTTTACCTAAGTGCTCAGCTAGTCCCTTGAACTTGTCTTGAACATTTGGAATGGTCAATACAGACCAGTTTGTAGACTCACAGATAGAGGGATATATAATTGGTTCAAGACCCCCAAGACCATGTTCTCAGCAAAGATTCATCTGCCCCCAAGGGGACAGAGGTCAAGGATAAAGGGAAAAGACAGAAGAAAAACAGATAGGGAGAAGAGGAAGGGAACAAAAGTAGGGGAGAAAAGACAAGGGAGAGGGAGAATGGGTATTTGTCCTGGAGTAGGAGAGGGAGAATGGGTGTTTGTCCTGGAGTAGGACAAAGGATTGCCTCTGGATAGAGGGGAGACAGAAATAAGCCATAGGAAAATGGCGACTTATAAAGCTAAAATGGGGAAACTCTCTGTTTGGATGAGGGGTTTAATTTTAATTGGGCATGTTAATTAGGTGAGCCAAAGGGACTTTTGATTGTCAGACTTTAATACATTGATAGGTGTACCTTTGTAGTCAGCTTTAGGAGGAAGGTTTGGACAAATAAGGGAATAGACTTTGGTGGTTAGTTTTAGGAATATAATCCAATAGTCCAATAGATTTTTTAGCAAGGCAGATAAAACTGGGAGAAGACAAGGCCTACCAGAGCCATATTTGCCAGAACCATGTGGTCTAGAGTCCCTTCTCTAAAATGACTATGTTTATTTAGGTATCATTTGGAAAAGGAGAAGGTTCAATTGAACCACAACTGTGAAAAAATATGATAACACTTCTTTGATGTGTAACAGTAGGTAGAAACCATTTTGTAAGGCTAGGAAATAATAAAAGTGATGAATGCTCACAACTCTATCATTCTTCCGTCACAAACAGAACGTGTAGTAGGAGTCATCACTGGTCAACAATTCCACTTAAAATGAAGGGGCCACCCTTTCTGGCCCCTTGTAAGACTTTTTCATTAGATGCTTAAATAAAAAGTATTTTATATTTTCATGGGCCATACTTGTGTCCAGCTTCCATCCTGGACTCACCGAGGCTGCCACCAAAGCATCAAGAAGTGAAAGGGTTAGAGAGAAGATTCAGTGGTTCAGAGTGCTCACTACTGCCAGTGTTTAACTTCCAATAGCTACAGCATGTGGCTCACAACTGCCTGTAATTCCAGTGCTATGGGTCATGACATCATCTTGTGACTTTTAAGGTATGTGTGCACGTGCACATGTCCACACACACACACACACACACACACACATACACACACACGAGTAATAATAGCTTAGGAAAAGAGTTGACAAGCTAGAAAAAACATGAAAGGAGGCTTTCCATATCCTTTCCCTCTCTACATAATCTGTACATGGGATTTTTTCACCCCCTTTACCTAGGTCTTATGCCAGTTTCTCTCTTATTCACCACCCTGCACACAGTAGAGTGCTCCTAATTGCTGATGCTTCTAGGCTGCCCTTTTTTTATTACAGGCCTGATACAAACAGATGATTGAGATGTAAGAAGGGCACCCAGATCCCATTCTATTTGTTGGCCTCTTTGCCAAACTTTCTAAGTTACTCTTTAGCTATAGTATTTCTAGTCAAATCATAGCTTTAACATCACTTGTAGAACAGTGTTGTTGAGGCATACCTCCAGCCCAGTGTCTTATTTTATTCTTCTATATACAATGTGTTGGAATATTTTCACAAGCTTTATGATGGTATGAGTTTTATCTGAACAATGGGCAGGTAAAGATCTACTGATCCTTTAAATGCTCCATATACACTTTTGAAATTCTGCTCTGCACATTGTCTTAGTTAGGATATTTGTCACTATGAAGAAACACCATAATCATGACAAGTCTTATACAGGAAAGCACTTATTTGGGACTGGTTTACAGTTTACAATTTTAGTTCATTTTTGTCATGGAGGGAAGTATGGTGGCACACAAGCAGACATGGTGCTGGAGAAGTAGCTTCAAGTTCTACATTTGGATCCTCAGGAGGCAGGAAGAGAGAGTGACAGTAGCCCTTGGTTGTGCATTTGAAACCTCAGAGTCTACACCCAGTGATGCAGTTTCACTTCATGAGTCTTTAGGGGATGTTTTCTTTAAAACCATCATATTCACCAAACCATCTCATTGCTTGTTTGTTGAGTAGCTCATTATTCTGTTTTTATTGATACCCACCATCCAAAATCCAGTGGGTTCATTTCTATTTTTTATAATCCATTGCTACAATACATCTGAGAAGTGGAATTTTTCCATAGATATCTTTGGAATTTCCTTGCAATGGTAGCAACCATCTACATAAGTCCATAGTGAATCTTACTTGCAATGGGTAATGTGGGGTAACAGAAGCTAGAAAGACATTGGAAGGCAACTCTGGTGAGGAATACCCACAGAGAGCAACTGATGCTAAATCTTTTTCATTTCAGGTCAGTCCTGTCCTCTACATTCTCTATTTCTCTGTTCATTTTAGACCTAACACCCCTAGTAAGCATGTCAGTTGAGTTTAGGGGAAACAACTCTTTTTATAACCTTGAAGGATTTTTTAAAATCCCAATGCTGGCACTATACTTGCTTTATTTTGTATAGTCATTCATTAATATACCGTTTAAGAGCTGATTTGATTCATTGAGCACTGGATATTGTGTGAGGGAGGCAGAAGGCTGAAGTTAAAAGAGAAATGAGTAGCTATGGATGAACACTGACTGCCTGTCAGATATCATGTTGTCTTTACACCTTAACTATTATAGATGATGGTTTATATTAAAGAGACCAGGATTCCCAGAACCCCCAAAACATGTACCCAGTTATATAAGGTTCTCTTTTCTGTACTCATTTTTGAAAATACATTTTTAATAAAAATATAATTATACCACCCCCTTTTCGCTTCCTCTCTACAGCCCGCATATCCTGTTCCTCCAACTCCTCCAATGCACCCTTTCAAACTTATAACCTTTTTTCTTTGATTATTATTGCTATTTACACACACACACACATACCCACATGCAAATATGCTTCCCTCCATACAACTATATTCACAAATACGTAATTATATGCTGCTGAGTCCATTTTGCAAAATTGTGTGTTTATGAATTCAGAGGTAGCCAGTTAGGATGCTCACCCCTGAAAATGGTTAGTTAACCCCACTTCAGGAATCATTATACTCCCTAGGCTTCATTACAGAGCAGAGGCTCAGCTTCTTTGAACTGATAGATTTGCGGTCTCACTTCCCATCTTCTTATCTTTGCTTTCCAACATTGTACTAATTCTAAAGGCACAGCACAATTGTCACCTTGTCTGCTATCTCTTCTGTGAGTCCTTCCACCTAGCTTCTCACTACTACTTTTAAACTTTTCATAGTCTTTCCTCGTTGTTGGTTCCCAGATTATATCTGATACTGGCTTGGAGGTCTCTCTTACAGCTTAATGGGACTTTGAATTCCTGGCAATGCAATGCTGTTGCCTCAGCCTGACAAGTGCTGGGATACAGCCTGAGTAACCATGCCAGCTATCAACTTGTTACTTTGTATGTAAATTTCCCCTTTGCTTTGAAGGTAAGAAAGTGAGCATGTGAGATGGAATGTTAAAAGACGACATCTGAGAAGACCAAAATTCTGCTCATCAGTGTTTATTCCCAAGATCATGAGGTTTGTTTGAAAGAAGAAATCATTGCATTAAAAAGCAATAACAACAAGAAGAAAGATTGTGGAAAACATGCTGGGATGCAAAGATGGGAAGAGAAATGTAAAATGCTATTACTCTAGTCCATGTGAATACAAATGGTGCCTAGGACTTCCTGGTGCCTGTGGAGATCAAAAAAGAAAGCACTATTCTAGAATCTAATTCATACCAGACCCAATAGATATTGCTAAGAGACTGCTTATTATGTGTCGGGGGAAAAGAGGCAAGATTTTACTAAAGAACATTGAGTTGATTTTAGAAAATACAGAGAGAAGTATAAAAGGCCCAAACTAAGAGTTGTTTTGGGTGTTATACATTCAAATACTTGCTAAACTTCTAGGAGAGATATCATCAGATCATCAGACACACAAGTGCCTATTTTAGAAGAGAGTATTCCTCAGCTATTTCACTATGTAGATTGCTTTTCATATAAATTCAGTCTATAAATGAGGATAAGAGAGTATATTAAATAGGAAGGAAGCTGGGGGAACTCAGAGAAGGGTCATGACAGTGAAGCCAAAGTAATATGCTCTCAAGAAAAAGTGAACAGTTTGTTGAATGCTACCACCGTCCAAGCCTCACAGGGACTAAGAACTGACTATTAATTGGATTTAGTATTGGGAAGTTTATCTTGAACTCCAGGGCCATTCTGCAAGTTGGTGGTAGCCAAAGAATGACTGAAATGAGTTAACAGGAACATATAAAAGTGAGAAGGCAACAGACTGCAAATAGTGTCAGGAAGCAAAAGAGGAAGAAAACTGGAAAAGTACTGGATTGCTTGACTACCTGCCTTCTGCCTGCC
>LOJH01062161.1:0-10323 GCA_001685095.1 Ellobius talpinus
GAGGAGGGGAGGAGGTGGAAATTTTTTTAATAACAATAAAAATGTGTCTGAAATAAAAAAAGGAAAATTTAATCATGTGAAGTTCCTTGGTTATTTTATTTTAAAAGCTTTTATTCTATCATTTCTATCTTCCTTTCTTCCATCCCATCACTTCCACATCTGAGTTTTCCTTACTAAATTCATTTTTATCTTCTTTAAAAATTGCTGATACATATACATTAAAAATAAATAAACACATACATATAACTTTCTAAATCCATTCAGTACTGCCTACATGTATATAATTTCATGGCTTAAGATATGGTATTGGATAACTGATGGAGTTCTGTTGTGAGATAATTTAATGGGACTCTGACACTCTTGAGAGTCTACAATAAAGTTAAATCTTGAATCACAGAGTGAAACCAGTGACTTTCTCAGGAGGATTGGCCTTAGAAAAGCCGGTAATATGGATATGGAAGGTGTACAGGAATAAAAGGACAGGGAATTGAGTTTAATTTTTTTGTTTTCCTTTTGGTTCTGGGATGAGGGAAGAGATGAAACCCTTGCAGTGTCTCTGGTCAACAAAACAAGGTGAGTTAGTTGTTATTCAATCTTTCTGAGTTAGCAGGTTTTCACTCCAGTATTTGACAGCTGAGTCTTCCTGATAAACATAACAATAGAGACTTAGTCAGGACAGTGAGACCAGAAGCCCTGCTGGGCCACTACATGAGTGGCTTTCAGGGCACTGATTGTGAATTTGTGGAGCCACAGATGATAATTAAAATATCAGCAGATTAATGTGCTAAGCTAAACTGACAGAAAGGCATCATGGTTCTCTCCCGCAGATGACAAACTCGCCCTCTCAGAGTTTGATTCTGTATACTTATTACTTTCCTTTTCTTATTCTGTAAAGACATGCCATAGCAATGGTGATAGTGTATACCCTTCTGTTTTTTGTACCACCTATACTCCTAGCACTGGCATTTGTGATATGTTCCTATACAACTCAGCTTATTCACAAGTGCTGCGTGTCTGAACTTAGGGTCTGGAACCACATGGCAAATATTTTACTAACTGATTCATTCTCAAAACTCTTTTCCATTATTTTTTAGGGTCACTCTTTTATGTCTATTGATGATTTTCTCCCTTTTTTCTATGATGCTTTCCTGTCCCTTTTCTCCTTTTTATTTTGTTCGTCATTATTATCATTAGTTATAACACAATAACACAATTCCCTGTCTTTGAAAACTCACCCTTACTGTTGATTACAAGATTATGGTAGTAGAAATGAAAACATTGGTGTGTCTTTTAAAAATATAAATTTAAACACTTTGACCTATGTATTATGTTTATTTAGTACAGATCTGTTCAGAAAAAAATAAATACTGTTCAGAAAAAATCTTATAATCAAACCTTTTTTCTAACATAATGATATCAGCACTAATAGAAATATTTGGCGCTAAATACTACATAGAGCTTTGATTTATAAATATTCCACATTATGTAGTTTTTATATTTATAAGTCTAGGAAAGAGATAGTTGAATATTCAGAACTTAAAGGATATTAAACATTTTATGGAAGTTAATAGTTAAATGTGTTATCATTGATGCCAAAGGAATCCTCTTTTTGAACATTCCATCCAAGCAGACTTATATTGTGCTAGCTTGAGAATCAGGTAACTTCTATATTGAAAAAAATCACTCCTACTATGCTGCTCTAATGGCAGTTTTAAGATTAAGCTTTCATTCAATTGCTATCATATGCAAAGAAAAATGTAAGCATTATCAAGAACTTGACATTTATGTGCTCAGAAATACTGTCTGAGCAGTATCAAGGCATATTGTTCAAATCAGAGTATCTGAGTATAGAACTTAGGTTTCCAATATAGAATTCAAACTGAAATGGTAAAGTACTTTTTATAAAGATAGTTTCTCTCATAACATGTATTTTTCCTTCAAATAACTTTCATTTTTAAAGGAAGAAAATATTTATTTGTGTTCACTGAATATTTTCAGACAATAAATTGCTACCTTTGAAGAATATATCAGCATATGAATTTATCAGTAATCACAGGCAGATCAGAAGGAACTGAACAATTTTAAAGCAATGATGCTTTAGTGTAATTTATTATGTAACAATAATAGAAAAAATGTTCAGTGCTTACACATATCATTCACTGGAAAGCATAAATCATCAGTTAGTAGAAAAATCTGCATAACTGATGTCAATCATTCACAGTTATGCATGGCTTGAATTTTGAAGACCAATAAATATTAGAAAATAAGAGAGCACAAACTCAATGTGGACTTAAACCCTTTATATCATCTTTCTCAGATGTCCATTATTATTTATTAATAGCTTGAATTATTTTCCACAATTTCTTCTTAGTACTTTCCACTGAAGTATTGCTAAATGATCATGATAAAGGAATAACCTTAAGCATTGCAACATATATTCACTATTTTACAATATCATTACACTTAACAGAAATACAGTATTTTTGCTGTCATGCTTCCTTATTTTCTTCACTATGTAGAGCACTACATTCAAGCTAGAAACCTTCTTAGAGATGTTTAGATTCAAAACAATGAAAATATAATACTGTCCATCTTTGTTATAAGGATGGAGTATTCTGCAGTGTATGCCAAATAACAGAAAGTATTATAACCTTCTGCTTAAAACAAAAGTTTTAAGAGAACTATTACTACACATTTTATTATTTTATTAATTTTTGAAAATTGATGTTTTGTTTAATTTATTTATTATATAAAATTTGCACCTCCTCCCATCCTCCCATTTCCCTCCCCCTCCCCCCACTCTGCCTCCCCCTCGTTTGTATTACTTTTTTATTAATTAAATGTACTCATTTATTTTACATTCCTATCACAATTTCCCCTCCATCCTCTCCTCCCATTCTGTCCTTTCACTTCCTCTCTTCCCTGACAGTGAACTCCTCCTCTGTTTCTGTTGAGAAAAGGGCGGGTTTCGCATCAATAGCAGTAATGCATGGCATATCAAGTTGCTGTAGGACTAAGTTCCTCCCTTTCTTAATGTTGGGCAAGACAACCCAGTATGAGAAATTATGAGAAATAGGTCCCGAGAGACTAATGTGGGAGTCCACTCTGTATGCTGTGATTACCATTAATGAATAAAGAAACTGCTTTGGCCTGTTGATAGGACAGACCTTAGGTAAGTGAGGAAGGTGGGACTGAATGCTGGGAGAAAGAAGGGCGGAGTCAAAGATGCCATGGATCCACGGCTGGAGGTAGGTGTGCTGAAACTTTGCTGGTAGGCCACGACTTCATGGTGATATACAGATTAATAGAAATTGGTTAAATTAATATGTAAGAGTTAGCCAATAAGAAGTTAGAGCTAATGGGCCAAGTATTAATAGGTTCTGTGTGATTATTCGGGTTTAAGCTAGGTAGGGGACCAGGACTAAAAAGCAGCCCTCCTTCCAACAAGAGACAGCAAAATCATTAGGGAAAATCCCTGTTCCCACTGCTATGAGTAATAGAAATAGACCAACTGACAGAGCTGTCACACATACGTAGAGGGCCTACATTGGTCCCATGCAGACTCCCTGGCTGTTAGTCCAGAATCTGTGAGCTCCTGTGAGCCCTGGCTAGTTATTTCTCTGGGTTCCCTTGTGATGTCCTTTACCCCTGGCTTATACAATCCTTCCTCTCTTCAGCAGAATTATCTGAGCTCTGCTCAACGCTGGATTGTGGATCTTTTTTTATCTGTTTCCATCAGTTACCAGATGAAGGTACTCTGGTGACAACTAGGATGGACAACCAATGACTAGTCCAGCCTCAGACTCATACCAAGAGAGTGAGTACACCCTGACACTACCTGGAGTGCCAAAATTCAGCAGCCAGAAAGCCCGAAAATCTAATTTAGAACCAAACACCATTGGAGAAAAAGAAAATGTGAATGTAATAATGCCTAATGATATTCTTCTAAAACATTTTATTTTTAAAACATATATTCTTTTTTTCTTCGTTTTCGAGACAGGGTTTCTCTGTGTAATAGCCTTGCTGTCCTGGAACTAGATCTTGTAGACCAGGATGGCCTTGAATTCATAGATATCAGCCTACCTCTGCCCCCCAATTGCTGGGATTAAAGCTGTGTGCCACCACCACCACCCAGTTTAATATATATTTTAAACAAATGTTAAGTTATTTAGACAGTCATGAAGCTCTTCAGAATTGACAATCAAAATGATGCTTATAAATATGTTTTCAACTGATATATACATAACATACATTTTAATTTCCTTGTATGGAAAGGCCTTGAATACTTTTACAGTTCTTCACTATTTTGTATGAGATGTGAAAGCCAGCATATGCCCACTTTGGGGGATTTTAGAAATTTTATGTTAGACATATTCATTTATTAAAATCTAAATTGTAAACATAGAAAAAAGTTAATGAAGTAAAATTTGAATATTAGAAATGCATCCTTATTATTTTACACCATGAAAATATTGTTAGAAATTATGCATTAAATTTCCTATTAGCATTTGCCATAAGGCTTTTATTTACATATGTATATGCATTTTATTCTGTCAACAATCATGTTTTAATTTATCATTTTAGAATTCAAGCCATTCAAGTCACTTTAAAATATGTTCTTTTTTAATTTTAAATAATAGTTTATGCTGCACGTATATTAGATAATTTATAACATTTATAAGCAAATCATAAGAATAATAAATTATCTTTTATGTTTGTTTTAGGTCTTTATTGTGTGTCACAACAGGCAGAACTCAAACATATGTGCAATAAACAACTATTCACACTTTAGTACAGGTGAAATATTCCTGTCCAGCATCCACTCTCAAAAAACAACATCTAAGGTTTATATTAATTATAATCAACCAATAACTCAGTTTATTACTAACTAGCTCTTACATTTGAAGTTAACCCATATTCCTTATATATGCTATACCACACAGTGATGTCTTTAACATGGCATGTTCATCTGCTCTTTTTGCATCTGGCTGACTACTCTAGACTCTYCCCTTCTTCCCCCCAGCGCTCTCCTAGTCTGGCTCTCCTGCCCAACCTTATTTCRTTTAGCTATTGGCCAGTCAGCTTCTTTATTAAACCAATCACAGAAACATATGCTCACACAGCATGAGGAAATGTTTCACAATACTTTTATTTGTTGCTCTTGGATGAACTTATCTGCATATTATCCATTCTAAACTTTATAATATATAAAAAATTAATGTATTTGAAAAAATGTCACATTAAAGGGGAAATGCACAGCATATCTCCATATTAATCACATCACTGAAATGCAAATGTAAGTGGCAGACAGGAAATGTTCTTGAATGACTTTCAAATAACAGGTTTTATGTATACCCTCATTTTTTCCTACATTCTCATTCCTGAGTGTTCTCAAGCTGGATTATCTTAGTAAACTTGATGTTATAGACACATATATAAAAATAAATAAACAAGAGCAATGAGAAAGTTGTGTGCCCATATATTTTTCAAACTATTCAACTACGTTCCTAGTAGAATTATTTGTAATATCCAGAACCTGAAAACAACCTAGATGCATATCAATGGAAGAATGGATAAAGAAAATGTGCATTTACATAATGAAGTACTATTCAGTGGTCAAAAAACAATGACATCTTGGGATTTGCCGGCAAATGGTTGGATCTAGGAAAAACTACCCTGAGTGAGGTAACCCAGACACAGAAAGACCCAGTATGTACTTACTCATAAGTGCATATTAGACATTAAGCAAAAGATAACCAGGTTATAGTCAACAACCCCACAGAAGACAGGAAGCAAGGAAAACCCTAAGAGTAACATACATAGATCCAAGGAAGGTGAATTAGAAAAGATTTCCTTAGTAAATTGGGTGCATCGGAGGAGGGAATTGGAGAGGGTGGTAATAGAGTGGGGAGGGGAGAAGGGGAGCTATATGGAGAACATGAAGGATCAGAAATATTGAGTTTGGTAAAGGACAGACAGGGAGAACAAGTAAAGAGATACCTTGATTGAGGGATCCATTTCCGGGGTAGCAAGAAACCAAGCCCTAGGGAGACTCCCAGGAAACCACAGGATAACCCCAGCTAAGAATCTAAGCAATACTGGAGAGGGTACCCAGGCTACCCTTTCCCTGTAAGTAGATTGATGGCTAGCTTAAATGTCCTCATAGACCCATCTTCCAGGAACTGATGGAAGAAGATGCAGAGATCTACAGCTAAGCACTGGACCAAACTCCTGAATTCCAGTCACAGAGAGGGAGGAGCAATATTATGAGCAAAGGGGTCAAGACCATGAAGGGTATACCCATTGAAACAGCTGATTCAAGCTAATGGGAGCTCACTGACCACAGACTTACAGCTGGAGAAACAGCAGAAGATCAAAGTAGACAGTTTGAATATGGGTGACAGTTGTGTGGCATGGGCAGTTTGTAGGGCCACTAGTAGTGGAACCATTATGCATTCTTAGTGCATGATCTGGCTCTTTGGAGCCCATTCCATATGGAAGGATATCTTGCTCAGCCTAGATACAGTGGGGACCTTGGTCCTGCATCAAGTGATGAGACAAACTTTGTTGACTCCCCATGGGAGGCCTCACACTCTGTGAAGAGTGGATGGAGGATGAGGTGGGGAGAAGATTAGAGGAATGGGAATAAGGGAAAGAGAGGGAACATGGATCGGTATATAAAATAAGATAGTTTTAAAAATGAAAAATAGACTGAATGCTTACGAAAATGCTTAATAAAGCTCAGAAACTGTTGATTCGCAGCTACAGAGACTGATATTCTATTTGCAATGCTTAAAATGATTCAATTTTATGCAATAGCAAAATGCTTATTAGTAAATTTAAAATGTTCAAAATTTTGTGTTTAATGTAATGTGAAATAATTCTATAATTAACAGATGTTTCATTTAATAGTTTTTCTTGTGACCATTTAAGACAATTTATTTTGAACATAGTTCTAGCTTCTTAAGAGGAGTTATATAGTAATGTGGAAAATATGCATTTTGAAATTAGAAATAAATTAATCTCTGTGTCAGTTCTTAAGTATGGTATTTCTCTAGACTGCTCATATATTATTTATGTGCTTACTCTTCTTTAGAATGAATACAGTCTGAAAATATCCCTTAGATTTTTAAGGCAACAATTATGTACAAAGGTTGTTACAAATCATTAGAATTTTCAGGAGCCAGCCTTTGAGTCTAAATTTTAAAAAGTTCATGTACATCCTAGGGGTTTAGCTACAAAGACCTTAGAGGTAGTCTAAAGACAGAGATAAATACTTTGTTCATAAACACTATTAATGAGATCTATTGAGAACTGTAAATAGAGAACACATTAAATTACATTCCCATTTTGCATAATTATAACTAATTATAGTTATTAGACTAATGATTTTACTCATCAAGAACAATGAAATTGTTACAAAGGTTAAAAAACATAACAAATTGACATCATTCTATTACGATTCTTTCATAACTCCCTAGATATCTATTTTCAATTTTCATATGGGCCTTTTTGTAAGCTAACATTTTTCTTTGAAGGAGGGGGTTCACTCTCTACCTGTTTTTCACTGGTATAACTCTTATGACCTTTTACTTTGGGTTCTATACACCCAATTCACCTCATGAAATTGAAAGCTTAATTACTAGATATAAGGTGATTATCTCCAAATCTGTAACCATGAAAATTTCCATTATGACAATCTCTCTAGGGACCTCTATTTCCAAAATGTCCAAATTAGTGAAACACATTGTCTTTCTAAGAAACCATTTTTTTAAAAAAGAATGTATCTGAGATAATGTACAGAAAATTTTCTTAACTCCTCATGGCCATGACTGGAATTCCTAGATTTCCTCATATTCCTATGACTAATCACCATGGAAGTGACCAACAGAGTTTAAGATTCCTTCAATGACCAATAATTTACATTTGCCTTTCTTTCATTAATACTTTTCAGATATATAGATGTCTTACCTCAAATAAGTGTGGTCTTCATGAGATTTCTTTGTTCAACTCCAAATTGATTTTCCTTCAGTGTCAAAAAGATTTAAGTGAACGTGAAAGATAGTTCATGACGTGATTATTGAAACCAGCCATTTTGCTCAGCTAATCTGTTTCTCTCTATTCCATAACACAATGGACATTGCTATTTCCCAAACATACTTGTTACTCAATTTCTTTTTCTCCTTTGTACTTGCTCATTTTGTAACTGAAAACCCATTTCCTATTTCTTTGTATGTCATGTTTCCAGCTTTAACTCCCAGAATCTTACTTCAACTTCTAAAGTTTCCAGTAGAGAAGCTTTCTTCTAGACTGTAACTTTCTTTTAATGGACTTTTTCTTTATACTGCTAGATGTGGCAAGTACTAAATATTGTAAAGGGCTCATTAAGTTACACATTCTATGGGTTATCTTTCTAGAGCTATGATAAAAGATCACGACAAAGCAGCTACATATAATAGGGTTTATTTAGGCTTATAGCTCCAGACTGATAAGCATTCATCATTTTAACAAGTGTTGGTCATGGTAGCAGATGGCCGTGGTGGCTGACACAGTAAACTGAGAATTTACAATTTGAATGGCAAGCACAAAGGAGAGAGAAAGGGAGAATGCAAACTGGAAATGATGGCTTTAAATTCCCACAGCACACCACCATTAAAATACTTAAAACAATAAGAGTGCATCCCTTAAGCCTTTCCAAACAATCCTGGGAACTGGGGATAAGCCTTTGGAGAACATTCTCTTTCAAACCAACACAAACATTAATAATAAAAATAATAGCAAATAAATAATTACATAATTGTTACTTAGAATGCTCAGGTATTGAACAACTGAAAATGAGATAACAGCATAAAAATAAAATAAATAAAAAGGGAATTTGTAAACCATACTAAATAATATATCCGAAGAATACCATGAATTACAGATTTCATAAAAAGCCAGATGTTCAGAATGTGTGAAGTTAGTAAACAAAAAGTGCAAATCAGAGAGCAGAGTTCGTAGATAGTGAATTACAAATATAAAGATTTTAAGCTCATCTCTATGTTTACAAAAAATACTAAAATCTAAAATTTAGATGTGTGTTTGGATATATGACATAATTTCTGTTGTCAAAAGTAAATCACTTAATAGCCACATGGTAAAACAGAGGTAATGTGAAATAAATATTCACACTTTCAATATTTATAATTAAAATTAGATATAAAAGAGCAGCAAAATTACAAAAAACAAAAAGAAGTTGTTATGTCAGTTATAATTCCTTAGTAATCCACTTGAGATTACATAAATATGTATATATTTAATCAGGTATCCATGTGTACAATAATTTACATAAAAATTTTACTATTTTTGTCATTTTGTTACACAGAATATTTCACATTAAAAGAAAATTTTTTATTAAGTAATATGACATTTTCCTCTTAACTTCATGTACTATATAATTTATATATGAATATCCTATAATTAATCATATTTTTGAAAAAATAGTGTACATAAGTACTTAATATATTTTATTATTCCAGTTAGATAGTTTATTTACAAATAATTTTGGTCACAAATATTTTGAGCATGTACATTTTACAGAAGTAGGAAATTTGGAGATTAAGGAAAGATTACAGCATTTGGCTTTCATACCATTATCATTATAAATAGATGTTTTAGAAAAGTGAACTTTTTCTGATACTCATCTTCTCTCAGAGAGATTAAGTGAGGTTAGTTGTTCTTCCTGAATATGGAAACTGAATACTAAATTATAGCAAAGAAGTCAGTAAAATAAAAATCTATATTATTTAGAGTCTACATTACTTATAACTGTAGTGTCATGTGTAGAATTTTCTCCCAGAATAGACTGTTTTCTCTTGAATAGCAGTCTATTTCAAAGGAAATAGGAAACTGTTTCAAGAGAAAATAGTCTCTTCTGGTAGAAGCCCTCTAAGACTGAGGGGTTGCTACAGAGAAGTTGGGCTCTTTAAGACTCAGGGTATATGTAAGTGACTTTTAAGTCAGGTAGTCCCTGAAACAGGCAACAAGTACAAGTCATGCTAAGAAGAAAGTCATGCTAAGAAGAATCAGGCCTTTTGTCTGCGGGATCCTTCGACCTCCAAGAGTCCTGTCCCTGTGCTGAGGACAACGTTTCACACCAGTGAGTGGATGCCATCAGGGGCAGGGCAGAACATCGAGGAAAGGAACACTGGGCCCCTTCAACTCCTGCTGTAGGGGCTTCTTTGTTCCACACATCCCTGCCTCCTCTCCCAGCCTTCCCTATTGTCTGCAGGGTCCTTGGCCCAGGAACAGTTCCTGCTCCTGCACTGAGGCTACCCACCCAGA
>LOJH01062164.1:0-10895 GCA_001685095.1 Ellobius talpinus
CCTTCCTTCCTTCCTTCCTTCCTTCCTTCCTTCCTTCCTTCCTTCCTTTCTTTAGTTTTGGTTTTTCAAGACACGTTTTCTCTGTGTAGTTTTGAAGCCCATCCTGGAACTCACTGTGTAAACCAGGGAGGTCTCAAACTCACAGACATCTGCCTGCCTCTGCCTCCTGAGTACTGAGATTAAATGTGTGTGCCACCACCTGCCAGGTTTTCAGCTCTTTTTCAAAGGAGTATATTGATGAAGTAATCAGTTAGAAGTCCCATAATGAATATGTTCCCAAATCTTGCTTGAATAAACCAATAGTAGTTCTAGAAAAGCAAGTTAAACTTTATTATTTATAGACTGAAATCAGGGAGCCACTACACATTAACAAAACCTGTTCTCTTATTGAAGTTGAATATTTTAAATTTCACAGAGAAATTTTAACCTCTAGGACAGAACTGAGATTTCTTATTACATTAAATTTGCCACTTTACTTTGGTCTGAATTCTGTTTCCAAACAGTTAACACTAGACAAATGAATGTCCTAGGACTACATAGAAACATTAAGCATTGAGCTGTGTGTTTATGGGGTTTGACTGCAAGTTTCTGGTTCCCAGGACAGTGAGAGAAGTATCAAAAACATTAATAACCCACTACCTTTTAACATATAACAAAACTTCATCAGAGACTAATTTTTAAAAGATAATTCATTTATAACATTTTTAAGTACAGAATTGTTTAATCTGCAAAACAAAATGCAATTTTGTCTATTATGAAGACAATAACCTTAAAAATATTTTTTGTAGGCAGTTGGCAGAATACATGTTTGTTATTCAACAAAATATGTGGGATGTCAACAGCTGTTGTTTGCATTTAGACTTACACACTTAACATTGTACAAGGTTTTTAAATTGAAAATTACATACATACAATGTGTTTTGATTGTACCCAAAGTTGTAAGTTCCCCTCCTTCAATTCTGCCTCTAATCCCTTCCAACATTTTTCCCTCCTAATTTATGACTTTATTTAATAACCATGTTATTTAATCCACTGGCAATTTTAAGATATTCCATGTAGTGAAATCAATCACTTGAAGTTATGAATATTTTAATTAATAAAAAACTAACTGATCTTCTGGTCAATAGAATACACTTGTTGACAACAAAGAGAAAGGTAAGTGCATAATTAATTAAAATGAAAAGCTCCAATTACATAACTAAATACCATATCTAAAATTACAAAAATGAGAAAGTCCTTATAATTCATGTAAAATTAAATGTTAAAGTACAAATGAAATAAAAGATGCATAAAATATAGTTTACTTATACATAATAGATTTTCTTTAAGAAGAGATATTAACTGATGATTTATTCCTGAATCAGATTCATACAATGTTAGCTATGACTAATCAAACACTTGTAATAACAAATGCTGTAAAACTAACGATATGGAATAAATAAGTTTCTTATTATAGTACATTATAACATTATTAAAATTGCAATAATTTGACATTTACTTCTATGATCTTGTAAAATACAAGTTAATTATATTCAATAAAAATAGTTATCTCACCAATACTATACTTTATTTTCTCATTTCCAAATTTTAGTCTTGCAAATTCCAATGATTGGCTAAGTGTACATGCCAAAAATTGCAATTCACATATATTTGCCGCTGCGTGGTTGTGTAGTACACAGCCCAGGTATTTCAACCAAGTGCTTGGAGCTAGGACATTTTTTAATCTTTATATTGTGTAAGTTCTGTAATAGAAATATCACTGAAACACTATCTTTTTCAAATTCTCAGTTGATTTATTTCTTCTATCATGTCTACATAGAATGGTCATTTTCACCCATAAAGACCACTGCCAACATTGCCTTCACTACAGCCCTTTCTTCCTGTCCTGTTTAAAACCCTCTGTTTTGACTGACAACAATGATCTAACATAGAAAATAAAGTCATATAAACTGATTTGACACATACACAGAGAGAGAGAGAGAGAGAGAACCCTTACTAATAGTTTCAAAATACTTCAAAAGAAGTTCTTATATATGTGGACACAAGTTTATTTTATATAATAGACATTCATTTTAAATATCTCAAATAAAACTTTTCAATTCATTAACACAAAATTACAATAATATTAAATAATATTTAGTAAATAACTTTTTGTTTATTTTTAAAATAATTTAGAGTTTAAATTGATTTTTTAGAATAACAGAACATTAATTTACATGGGAGATAAGACAGAAAAATACAATATAATATAAAATACAGTCATGCTGTACTGAATATAAAAGAGCCAAATTGGTTTTTCACCAAACACAAAAGAAAATTTTAGTTCACAGAACTATTGTGCTATTTATACACAGACACACACACACACACACACACCAGTTTTCAATATAAAACATCTCTATTAAGAGTCTTCAACTGATTAACACAATTTATATTAAGTTTGCGTGTTTTAGGTTTGGCAGTGGTGGCACACGCCTTTAATCCCAGCACTTGGGAGGCAGAGGCAGGCAGATCTCCATGGGTTCAAGGGCAGCCTGTTCTAGGACAGGCACCAAAAACTACAGAAAAACCCTGTTTCAAAAATCCAAAAAAAAAGATTACATATTTTATGTATAACTAGTAATTACCTGTTACTGTGTCTATCCTCCTTATTTGATGGTATTAATAAGAAAGTCAATTAAAGACTTTCACATGTATATACTTTTCTTATATATACACACATATATACATATTTCTCCTGACTAAAAATACAATTAAAAAGGAATAAGGATTTAATTGCTTAACATGCAGAATATTCTATAATTTTGTTCCTTTGAATATATTTTGTTTTACTTAGGAATACATTTATAATTTAAATTTGATGAATGTCATTACAAATGTTCATTTGTAATGGTCAAAGATCAAATTATATGATACAGAGAAATGAGTTCTATTTGTAATGCATGCATGGAAGGAGGAAGTCCAGAATTTGTTAAGTGTTTAGGACAGCAGAAAGTTTCCCATTTGGGACAATTGGCTTGGAGGAGCTGAATATGTAGGTAGAGTTGATCATTTTTTATTTCACAATGGGGTAGATAGAGAAGACAAAGTAGACCAAACAGAAACCTCACTTGAGATATAGCAATCATTTATCTTTTTTCTATAAATGAGAGTCACTGTTGATGAGTTGTAACTATAGCAACTCTGAGATGTTTTCTGTGCCTAACTTCTTACTTAAGAGGAAAATTTTGTAGAAGGAGACATATTCATCCACACGGCATAACAGATATATATATATAAATAATCATATCACTTAATTCCTGTTTGACCACACATCCACTGCCTTGTTATGTATCAATATTTTATTATGCAGTGCTAAAACTATAGCTTCTATTTAAATGGTCCGATTTTTTTCTCTACCTTCCTATGACTGAGTATCCAAAAGACGGAAGTTCTTCTTTAACTTTTTTAAAAAACAATAAAAATGTGAACCGATGGCCAGAACTTCAACTTAAAACATTTTGGAATTTTCAAAAATGATTGAAAAAGAAATGAAACGCATAAAATTTAAGGTTATTGTCCTCCGATTTTTAACTTGATAAAATGAAGGAGGACTTCTGCACTATAATTAAAGAAATTAATTTATCCTTAGAACTTCTTATTCATATTGTGCGTTCAAATATATTATTAGGTTAAGTCACCTTAAATGTTCAACTAGTAAGGTTACATTTGCATGAATAACTGTTTGCCTTGGAGCCAAACGATTTTAATAAAGGCCTGACAGGTTGGCTCATGATTATATCTTCAATACATGAGAAGTAGTTGTAGAAGAAAGAAATTCAAAGTAAACCTGAGACACAAAACAAGACAATGTCTAAATTATTAGATTTCTGGATATCAGCAAACAGTCTATAAAAATCCATAGCAAGTGTAATATATTATGTAATGTTTAAAAGAAACTTTTGGATTGTGTATAGCTAGTGAGTAGAGTTCCTAACCACATAGCCAAAGTTTTTAGTTAGGAAATGGAAAAAAAAAGCAAACAATGGATTTTGTTGCTGACAGTCATACCCATGGTATATCATGTGTGCATACACAAACAGGCATCTGCACACATACACCCATATGCAAATCCCAAAATACATTTAACATTCCTTAAATTAAGAGATAAAAATTTCTCTTCATGCAAATTAACTTTAAAATATTTTATGGCATTTCTAGGTTTTAAAACACTTCTTTTAGACTATTAATTTAATTTATGTATTTTTTATTCATACGTGGTTCTATCTATTTTAAGATGAATAATCTAGTAGCAATATGAAGAGAAAATTCCACCCCTTATTATCAGTATTAACAGAATGGCTTTAAGGTACCAAACAGCAATAATATATGAAACACCTGTAATTTATTCTCATACATTTGGATCTATTTGGTCTGGTTTCAATCATAGTATAAAGAACAATAATAATTTGTGAAAATTATTGCCAGATATATTAAATATAATTTTTCCAATTTTATTACTTTCATAATAATTCAATTAGAAAATAATAAAGATCATGATACAATTTCCATTCTTCTGATAACCCCAATACCATTGCTTACAAGTATAATTTATCTAGTAAAACTTAATGAAGTCAAGCAGTTAACAGTGGACAATCAAGGTTATGCATTTATTCTTAAATTTTAATCATTCTAAATAAATAGAGACATTTGTATCAGTTTACTCCCTATATAGTATTTGGAATGTTACAATGTTTAATGTTATTAGTACCATTTTTATTTCTCAATTTCCTCTGAGTGCCATCAATCAAGCGTAAGAGAGCAGTTTTTTTAACTTACATTATTCCATGCTAACCAAATTTGTTAACGTGAATTTCATTTTCAAAACTGTATTTCCTGATACATGTTTTTGTTTGTTTTCTTAACTAGTGAAAAAGGCCATAGATTTTAAATCTAGAGGATTTAAGTTGTTTCCAGGGAAAGACAACAGCAACAAGTTTTCTCTCTGTGAGTGCAACTCCTTTTTGTTACCTTCTCTAGTGGGAGAGTGAAGTCTGTGGTGTCTGTGGCGTCTGTGTGCGCATATCTAAGTGTCTGTGCATTGACCAAATAACTGCATTAATACTTGTATAACATGCATGATGGTTATCCAGTATTTTCTTGTATTTAAATATGTACAAGTTTAGTTGTAATTTATAAAACTTTTATTTTTCCACTTAAACTAATTGATATGTGAAAAGATACTGTGATTTTTGTATGGTGGTAATAATTTTTATTTTTGATATATGAGGACAAATGTAATTAATTACTTATGTTGTCGGGGTTTCTTTTTTTAGCAATGATTATTTGAATATGTCTCAATTAATACAGACATAGCTTAAGGAACAATTCAAACAGGAATTTCCCTTTAAAAATATTATTATTTTTAGATTACTTATTCAAATAAAACCCCCCACAATGTTTTCTAAAGAAATTTATTTATCATTATTTACTAATTTGAAAATATCATTAGATGGCCTAAAATAAACATTTCTCCTACACAGCTGGGTCTTGTTGTCTGATGCCCTCTATCTGTTTGAAATAAGTCACCAATAAAAAATCTACGCTATTGTAAACATAAAAGGAATAGTTGTACATTCTTGCCACAACATGGAACAGCAATTGATAGAAATTTTCTACGTTATTATTATACATATAATCTTTGAAGGAAAACTGTATATAATACCTATATCTCAATTCTAAAAATTTATGGAAAGTTGCCAGTAGTGATTGCTAAATATGCATATATTGTTACTTATTCTTGAACAAAACACACTTTAATTAAAGTTAGTTCATAGCTCCCCAAAAAAACTAGCTAAACAGATTTGCAACTAATTCTTTAGCAAAACTCATTACTGTTTTTCATAAATAGTTTGCATATATTTTTAGTAGTATATATAAATAATAAATTACCAGTTGAATTATTATGCCAACTTTTAGGATATGATTGTACATTCTTTATGTTATTAATTTAGATTATTAGATGAACTTTAAAGTAATTTTTGACATTTTACAAGCTACATTTGAGAGTACAAATATGTCTGCTGACTTTGGAAGCCATAATATAGATACTTTCAAAATAATCAGCTTACAATTATGAATTTTTCTGTATTTTGGGTTAAAAAAATAATTGTTAAAAATTGTTAAACAATGTTCAAGTACATAATACTAAAATAAATTTTATATATAAACTGTTTGCTATAGTTCAAAAGAAAATTCATATTCCCATAACTTAAAAAATGCATGTGTACTATGATTTGGATTTGCAAAAAAATACTAGGTTTGATAATTTCAGATATCTGACTTGATCACAGTTATATGACAAGAGAAATACATGTTTTCATAAATAAATATAAGACGTACTATAGTTTTTCTCTAAAAGTTTGGTTCTCTGTGTGTTTTATTTGGAATTTTAGGGAGAATAACAAGCTTCATACTCAGTCACTTTTTTTCTCATTTTGTCTGTACAATGTCACTTCATACTTCCCATGTTCCCATGTGTTGGCCTGGATAATTCTGTTTATTTATATTAAATATCAGGGTATTATCTGGTCTATGGAATTGGTTATTTTGCTGGTATAACACATTAATGAAATGAATATTTTATCATTTTAGAGATCCATATACACAAACATATTAGAATATTCCAATGTTTCTTTTACCTGAAAATATGTTAGTATTTAATTTTAATATCATTGAGCCAAAGATTAAAACAAGCAAAAATTATGAATAAATTGCAACATAAATTTAAAACAAGCTTTTAATTCAGTGTGTATAAAATACTATGTTTTCTTAATATGAATAATCCCTACATAGGTTAAAAACAAGTTATATGTGGTAAAGTTTTATGGATGCAAAACAGCAATACACTATTACTTAAATTTTATTTTACTTCAACTTATTTTTCAATATTGAAAAATGTGTTTGAAAACTGTATTATCTCTTTGATGACTTTCTCAAAGCATATCAATTTGATTTTAATCATTAATGCCTATTTTACACTTGTCATTTATCCACTACAACCCAAAATAATATTAAACAAGTTTTACTATTATTGACTATCCATTCTTTGACAAAAATTAAAACTTGTAGCTCTAACCCTTGCAGTTGAAAAGAATCAGTTGTTTGGGCAGCACTGAACATCAGCATATCTGGCATAAAACACACAATTACCAAATACCCGGCATCCAGCATGTTTAACTGATGCAACCCAACTCGATGTTCATTAAGTTCCAGTGTTCAGTTTAGCCATTCCATCTTGGAAACTAAGTCAAAGATTATTCTCCTTTAATCATCCCATCCACTTTCTTTCTTTAAAGGAAAAGGTTGACTATCTAAGCACCAAATTCATTTTTTTTCTAAGAAAATTGAAATATTGGATACTGTATTATAAAAATGTTAATAAACAAATTATTGTATTTTCATATTGTTCCACTTGGTTACTTGTTGACTTGTTCAGTAGGGTCCTATGGCAAATAACAGAGCTATAAAGAACTTGAGACTTTCATATGATCATGCTTTTATTTCCCATATCAAATTCTGTTCCCAGTTATTCATGAATCCTTTACTCCACAGAGACCCTGCTGTGTTCTGCTAGAATACTACAATAAATGGATGGTTAAAATTCAGTCACAATCCTCAAGGATCCATCATTTATTTATATAAGAAACTAAATGATACAAGAAGTAATTGTTTAAAAGCTAGTAAATGCACCCATTCAAAAATAACACAACATTGTCGATAGTTTGGTGTTTAATATTAGAAAAAAATCCAAAGCAGTTTATTTCTTAAAATTAAAATAAAAACGAAACAAAAATCATAAAGAATAGTAATAATAAGGTAATCAAAAAGAAGAGATCATATGGAGGTTCACTTAAATCAGAATCTAAATTTATTTTTAGACAAGAAACTCCTATTAATGATAAAAAAATCTATTTTGAGGTTCAGAGGACATTTTAAGATAGAGTATATATAAAGTAACTAAAATGTATGGATTTCTAAAGTACATTTTAACTCATACATAATAAATACTTTTTCATTATAAAAATAAATAAACTGTTAAGATCATTGTTCCACTGTTTGTGCAAAAATAATTCTCAATTAACAGTGTTAATGATGAAAGTATACTTAAAGTTCTGAATTCAAAGGTTTTCCCATCAAGGATGCTCTCTCAAGAGTCAACATCCTACTGTAAAAATATTTATGTCCATACCATGCTGCAAGTTACTATGGAGACTACATGTGATGAAGAAAATTTAGCTGGCCAATTGCCTCAAAGGCATTAGGCACTGAAAGCAGTTGACTGAATGAATTTCAGAATGAATTTCATTGAAGGTCTTGTTGCCATTTAAGTATGGGAAATACTAAAATTTCTATATACTTGCAATAATGAAATAGCGTATAAAGATATATACACAAAAATGTCATTTAAAACTTTGAACTTAGTATAATATATTTTCTTTTTAAGATACAATGTGGGATAGTTTGAATTTTAAATGATATACATAATAGATATGCCATAAGTTTTCTGGACAATAATATTCATTAATAACATATCATTGAATACATTTTTTAAACTATCCATCATCAGGCTTCTCGCCTGCAGGAGGTTATTTTTCTATTAATGGTAGTTAGCTGAAAGTTTATTTGGAGGATCAAATTAATATACAAAGTGTCTAAAATGATTCCTGACATTATACAATGTAAATAAATATTATTTATATTTATATAAAATGTTACAGTTTTGCATTTGAGGAAATATTAGTGGGTGAGTTGAAAAGGGAAACTTTCTTTATCGTCTAACTATGACCTAACAAGCAAGTTGCATATTATAATATGCTATGTATTACACTATAGGCTAGTTAAACCTAGATCATGTTACCCTGTATAATATTATACATAGTTTTAGAAGTGACAGGTTAATATCATTCTAGAGAAAAGACTTCCAAGAGTCAAAAAAAGATATTACAATGAAATTTCTCACTCATTGAAAAGAGTGTATGAGGATGTGTTGATATTGAAACGAATAGAGCCTATGTATTGAAAAATTATTGACTTAGCTTTTACTAATGTGTTCAAATAACTAAAGTTTTATGATTTTATAAAGATTATAAACTTAAGTACTGATTATAAAAGGAAAATGAAATCCCCAATTTAATATCTAACAATTTTTTAATTATTTAAAGTAGTATCTAAATAAAATATTTTCAGTTATGTAAGAAGTAGGCTTATGGTAGCAGGGTAAGAATATGTGATTATCTTTTGAAATAAAAGGAGCCAGAATTTTGTATTAGAATCTTTTTTAAAGTTTTGATACCTAAAAAGAAAAAAATGTGTAGAGACATTAAGAAAACTCTACCCATCTGTGAAGGTATTATATTCTGACAGAAAAGATCTGTATTCTATGATAGATACATATTGATGACTAGTGAGAAATAAATTTGACTTAGTATGTGATCTAAAGCCCTTGAAGATATTAACAATAATAAAATATATTTGAGAAAATTTACCAATCACTTTACACTCACATTAGACCATATTATTATCACAGAAGTATAAGGACTATTAGCTTGCTTCTGAGGAGCAATAAATGCCAAAAGAAACTTTGGAGACTGACTCGTTGAAGTCCTCTTAAGAATCTTTGTACAGGTGAAAATTAATATACAGAATCGATAAGAAGTGTGGTAATGTTTCAAACAGTGAAATATACATAGTGACTACCTCAGGGTCAACAACTTAGAAGTAGCCCACTATAGTTGAATGAGTTACCCAAGACTACAGCCCAGAAAACACTCAGAAAGGTTAAAGAGGCATTAAACAGCAGTTTGAGAAAACAAGGACATAAAAAATGCCACATGAAATGAATCTATGAGCAGGTAATAGAGTTGTCAAGAACTAATTTGTTCATGATATGTATGAAAGTCGTTTATGAATGATCTGAGAAGCTATACCATTTTGTGCCTATCTGAGAAAATGATGACTTCACAGTAGACACAACTGTGAGAAATCACCTGTGAGCTCTCTGCCTGGCTGGTGCTTCAGGTGAAAAGCAACGATGGATTTGGACTATAAAAATTAAGCAGAATTTCAGCAACTGTCAGTTTTGAGTTTACATTAGAATTACTTCACCAGTTCTTTTAAAGCAGTCAAAATATGTTGACAAATGATGTTGTCTAGGAAGCAGTGACTAGGAAGGGTAGAATTGGACACCATCACTCTCGATTAAGGATCCCCAGGTGATCCCACTCTACAATGTAAAACAAGAACCATTGTAGGCTCTGTTCTTTTTCCCTTTGGAGGCCTGTTCTTTTCTTAAAAGGAGACGGGTGCACTTGCAAGTTGATAAACAGTAGAAAATTTCCGCAGTTCACTGAAAGGTTAATATCATAAAACAACTTCATTCAGATATTCTAGAATTGATAAGCATGAGTTTAAGGCCAGTATGATGTATAGTAATTGTAAGGCCAGTCTGCATTCTGCAATTAGATCCTGTTTCAATATCAATAAATTTGTACATCCATAGGTAGATATGTACCCAAATAGGCATAAATAAACTTATCATATAATAAATTTTAATTATTCAATGTGATCACAACTGCTTCACTGAAAAATATTAACTAACCATTGACTGGAATTATCTTTAAAAAACTGAAAACATGCAAAAGAGTTAAATTCAAACGTTAAAGAAATTGCACGAAGTTAAACCCATCATTTTGTTTTCCAACCTTATCAAAATACAATAAATCACAATAATTTACAGCATTATTTTCTTACACTGCTGTTGCAAACCAAAATTCTTTGTTATACAAAAGTGTTAGTAATAAATGTTTATAGATAGATAGATAGATAGATAGATAGATAGATAGATAGATAGATAG
>LOJH01062168.1:0-10895 GCA_001685095.1 Ellobius talpinus
GGCCTGCAGGCATACACGCAGACAGAATATTGCATACATAATAAATAAATAAATATAAAAAAAGAAAAGATGCTGGTTTTTGTAAGTTGATTTTGTTTTGCTTCCCCCCCCCCCGAAGACATGGTTTCTCTGTGTAGCTCTGGCTGTCCTGGAACTCATTCTGTAGACCAGGCTGGTCTCGAACTCAGAGATCTGCCTGCCTCTGCCTTACTAGTACTGCAATTAAAGGCCTATGCCAACACCACCCAGGCAAAAAACTTCTTTCTTGATTTCTTTATCATTCATGTTTATTCTCCATGAGTTGTTACTTGCTAGAGATTTGTTTGCTGTTGATTTTAAGTGTTATGGTTGTAATGGTTAAAATAAAATGCTGCAGATTCCCCGAGGGGCACAGGGGGCAGCGGGCCATGAGACCATGCTGCAGGTCCCCGAGCAAGGGCAGGCAGTGGGCAGCGGGTCCTGAGAGCAGCCAGGGACAGCACAGTTCCCCAAGTGGTTGCAGTGGGCCATGAGGGGCAACGAGTCCCAGGCAGGGAGCCCCAGCCCCAGCGGGTGAGAGACTTCAACAGGGTAGCAAGTCCCATGAGGAGAGACAGTGGGCATGCCACAAGCCATGCTGTAAGTCTCCGATGGTAGCTGGTCTCGGACAGGGAGCTACACAGAGGGCAAGAGACAGAGACACAGATAGGCACACCATGCAGAGTGAGGTTGAATATTTATTTAGTGGGTTATGGAAGGGAAGGGAAGAAGGGAGAAGAGCAGAGAGAGGAGAGAGAGAAACAGAAGGGGAAGGGGAGAAGTGGGGAGAAGGGAGAGAAGCAGAAGCTGCCTCTTTGAGAGGGAGATGGAAAAGGAAGGGACTCAGCCTGGAAGCTGAAGATCAGCTTGCCTCGGCCGACAGGGGAGAAAGTGGACATGGTTTGTGTCTTAAAGGGACAGGAGAGATCATTACATTCCCATCTCTTTTATAATAAAAAGGTAGAAGTTTAGGCTCAACAGGTTAAAGTAATTGGGGTGGCGGATTCTCAAAACGGCTTCCTGCTTATTTGTGGTCATTGTCTTTGGGTGGCAGCTGAAACAAAGTAAGGATGAACTTTTTTGCCCATTTGTCTTCTGTCTTCTTTGGAGGAAATAGAGTGCTGCTGCTAGGAGAAAACCTGTCTCTGTTATGAAAAGTTTTTAAATAATTAAATATTTAAATGCCATATTCCCCAGATCTCTGAGCAGTTGAGGGCTGTTTATCAGGTATAGATAGCTACAGTATAGAATCTGCCTGGAGTGCTGGGTCCAAGCTTGACTGTATTGGCTCTCAACTTAACAGGTAAGATTTACACTTGTGAAAAGACAGAAAGAAGAAAAAACTGCTTGTAATAGAGGGTTAATGGCAGAACTGACAATAGCAGAGAACATCTTAATATATTTTAAATCAGGGTTGGATTAAATATACCATATTGTAAGAGACTTAAAAGTACATACCAATTTAAAACATGAAACTTATTGCTTTGNTGAACAGGAATTGGATGAAGTGGATGCTCTTGGTGGGCCCTACCAAAGGCATGCTACTGTACACAACATACATACAACAGAGTCAACAAGACGAATTTAGAGACAAAAACATAAATAAACTGGGCGACCAGGCAGGATATACCTCAGTAAAGATGGAGGGACTTGGTCACCTGACCTGGCTCTCAGTTAAGATGGAAGTAAAGTCATCTGACCTCAGTTAGGATGGCAGTAAGGTTACCCATGTAACAAAGTTAACACTGGGGAACCAGGCAGGGAATATCTCCATAAAAATGGTGGAACTTAGTCACCTGACCTGGCTCTCAGCCAAGATGGTAGCAAAGCCACCTGACCTCAGTTAAGATGGTGGTAAGGTCGCCTGACCTCATTCAAAATGGCAGTGGTCACATGTTGTATGGAAAAGCCACAATTTTGAGCTGCAGGGATTTTTAAGTTTAATAATAAGAGAGATCTAGATGCGTGATCCACTCTGTCACTGACCCGCCATGCCACAAGCTACAGTGGGGAACAAAAGGCTGGAATTTAAAACAGCCCACCACCTTGTAGATCCAACTAATCTTGTTGGCAGCAATAGTGGTGGCAAGGACAGTTTGAGGAAACTCCTTCCATTTGCCTGTGCGCTGACAGTAGTTAGTAAGCTCCTGTAAAAATGGAGCCAGAGGGACGCCAGCAGAGTGAGGGTAGGAGCTGAAGAAGTAGGGCATTAAGGCCTGGGATTTTAGGGCCTCTAAAAGGCATCCATCCCAGGGGAAGGCTGGATTGATGGACATGGATGGCTTGCTACCCACAGCTGAAACCATTAAAACCTGTGAACCGGTGACACTACAAGGCCTATAATGGGACTTCTCCTCTTATAGGCAGGGTGTAAATCAGTGGTAAACACCACAGGACCTGTAGGAGAGCGTCCTCTGCCTACAGGTAGGATGTTACAGCCTGACTATATTCAGTCAGGGTAACTCAGAAGCCAGAGAGGCCAGAGGCCACTCTGAGCAGCCTTTCACGGCAGGGGAAAAAAAAAAGAAAAGAAAGAAAAGAAGAGAAAGAAGAATCTGAGGGATCCTGGCTCCCCAGTCGTGGGAGGACCAACCCTGGGCTGTCCAAACACTATTTTAGCTAAGGGAAGCAATCCAGAGATGAATGTCAGCAAAGGGCTCAACCGTAGCCATAAAGACCATGGTTGGGGGCTGTCCCCCATTTCTAGGAACACCAAAAGATTTCCGGGAGCTCAACAGTCAATTCCTCGGGTTCAGAGAAATGGTTAAACTGACCAGAATGAGGAAAATTCACCAATTGAAGCCAGTGATGTGTGTAGAAATCGCTCTCAGTCATATGGAACACGTGGTTGTTGTGGACAAAACACCCAGTTCCAGATCCTGACCCCAGGAGAGAGGCTTGGGGAGGGAGAGACTCCCAAGTCTCCTAGCACCAATGTAATGGATGAAGTAAAAATGCTGCGGATCCCCAAGTGGCTGCAGCGGCAGAAACGCTGTAGGTCCCCAAGCAGTGGCGGTGGGCAGTGGGTCCCGAGAACAGCCAGTCCCAGGCAGGTTAGATAGCATACATGGAATTATTTCAGAATTTCTGAACTTGTCAAGATTCATTATGTGTCCCATGCTATGGGATAGTTTTGGAAAGCAGTCCAGAACCATGGGTAGGATGTATATTCGTTGGCACTTAAGTGGAATGTTCTGTAGAGATACCTGGTAGACTCATTTGATATATTGTTTTAATTCTAATATTTTTGTTGTCCTGTTGACTTATCTATTGGAGAAAGTGGGGTATTGAAATCATCCACTATTGCTTTGAATTCCACTTGTATGCTTTTAATAAAACTGGATGCACTAGAGTTTGGTGCATATATATTTAGCATTATAATGTCTTCTTGGTTAATTGTCCCCCTGATTAGAATGAAGTGCTCTTTTTTTATCTTTTTTGATTAATTTGAAGTCAGATATCAGGATAGGAATACCTTCTTGCTTCCTGGTCTCATCTGCTTGGAGTAATTTTTTTCATTCTTTCATTTCAAGTTGGTTCCTCCATTTAAAGCTAAGTGTTAGGAAAAAATCCTAAGACAAGCCACTCTGCTGGCACAAGGAAATCCAATTAGGTCAGATTAAACCGTTTAAAAATGCCCATGTTTTATTAAATACAGTGCCCTCAGGTGACCAAGAGCATGGCGGGGAGATAGGAAAGCAGGGAGCACATGCAAACCCGGAACCTGGTGTTCCTCCTCTGGGAACCCACTTAAATATCCTCTGGGAGTGGTATGCTGGGATTTGGAGTCCAGACCAATGCAACTCCCTGGCCAGGGGCCTGGGATGGATGCCAGGGGCTGGGGTTAACGCTTAACACTAAGCTCTTGACTGAACACTAAGGTGTGTTTCTTGTAGACAAAAGAAAGACAGACTTTATATCACAATCTAGTCTGCTAGCCTGTATCTTTTGACTGGCCAATTAAGGCCATTATTATTTAAAGTTGTTGAAAAGTGTGTGTTGGGTACAGTCATTTATTTTGTTGTTGTTTGTGGTCTCAGTCCCTCTTTTAAATTATCTCAGTTATCTTGTCACAGCTACAGAAAAATATCTCATCCCGTTTCTGTTTGTGCCCTAACAGGCCTTCCTCCATGCTAGTGGCAGTGTTGCCTGCTTTGTTTGCAGTTCATCAGTTACGGACATCCAGGGTGTTTCTTTTTCCTAACTATTGTGAATAGGACGCAGTGACCATGGATGAGCAGGTGTCTCTCTAGTAGGATGTAGAGTCCTGAAAGGTTAAAGGAAAATGGCACAACAGCAAGGGTTAAATTGGGGTGAGGAAAGGGGGGACAGGACAGGATAGAGAAGGTACTATGGAAAGAGATAATGACATCAAAGGGCTTATTTTATCTTATACTTCCTGGTCATAGTCTGTCATTGAGGGAAGTCAGGGTAGGAACTGTAGCAAGGATCATGTGGAAGGATGCTTACTGGCTTGCTCTCAGGCTCATATCTGGTTACCTTTCTTGTACCTTCCAGTATTCCCAGTCCAGGGGTGACACTACCCACAGTGGGCTGGGCCCTCCCACATTTCTCATTAATTGAGAAAATACTCCATAGACATTTCTGTAGGTCACAACTGTTATAAGACAAAGCATTTAATTGGGGGCTTACTTAACAGTTTTGGAAGTATAGTCCATATAGGAATGCAGGCAGATGCTGGAGCAGTAGCTGAGAGCTACATTCTGATGTATAGGCAAAGAAAAAAACTAGGCTTTTGAAGCCTCAAAGCCAATGCAGTGACACACTTCCTGCTACAAGGCCACACCTCTTAATCTTTCTAATCTTTTCAAATAGAGCCAGCCACTCCCTGGTGACTAAGCATTCAAATATATGAGCCTGTTGGGGCCATTGTTATTTAATGTAGGACTATAGGAGCCACCATGTGGTTGCTGGGAATTGAACTCAGGACCTTTGGAAGAGCAGGCAATGCTCTTAACCACTGAGCCATCTCTCCAGCCCCCTGTAGTGCTATAAGAAACAGTGCTTTTGAACACAACATGGCAGCTGCACATATGACTTCAAAGCAACTCTGACAGCATGAGCAAGGCCTGTACAAGCCAAGCCCAGCCAAATTCCAGCACGGAGAAGGGAGTTGGGCATAGGGTCCCACCCTTAGCCAAGAAGCTATTGTCAGTTGATGGCCTGTGGAAGTCGACCATACTCCAGAAGAAGGCTATCCAAGACTATTTGGGTAACAAAGATTGATCTTGAAGGGTTTTTGTTGTTCTTTTCTGACACGTTAGGTAGATCTTGGAAGAGTTGAGGGGGCAGGGTTACAATGGTCAAAGCAGGCACAAAATTCTAAAAGAACTCGTAAAAAGTATGTTTTAATAGTGAAGTTGGCAGAGCTGAAACTTCTTACCCTTCCACAAGAGGGCAGCACAGAGTTCAGATAGGTTCATGCAACTGTGTAGGGCAAGAGCACCTGGAGCAGGCTCCGCTCTGTGCTTATTTCTGTAGCATTTCTCTCCTTGCTGCATACTGCTTTTTTTCCCTGAACTCTGTTCTGTGAGATAAGAAAGTCTCTCCCAGGCAGTGATGCACACATCTTTAATCCCAGCACTCACTCGGGAGGCAGAGACAGAAGGATCTCTGTAAGTTCAAGGCCAGCCTGGTCTACAGAAGGAGTTCCAGGACAGGCTCCAAAGATACAGTGAAACACTGTAAAAAATAAGTTTGTGGACTTTTTAGCTGATGTTAACTTCAGTACATGATGTGGACTGGAGCCTGCAAAAGAAGATAGAACATCCAGTGGGATCATTTTTCTGATAGGGTGTTTTTGGCCATGTGAAAGTAAAATTCTGTTGGCTTTTTAAAAATTACATAGTTTTACAGACTCCTTGTCTCTCTTTTAAGGAAGATGTGAACAACATCACATGACAAACAGTAACGACCTTTCTCCCCTAGCTCTGGCTCTTACATTTTGACCACAGTAATGGACTAGGCACTCTAGTTAGGTCAGGCCAAGACCTGCACAGAGTCATGCAACAAGTATATTACATTCTTGCAGACCCAGGACTTTCAACCAATCTTAAGTTTTCTTTATATATAGAATTTAACAAGGAAAAGACTACGTCATGTGGTCAGTAAGTTTTAAATCATTATGAGAAACAGCTTTAGCTATTATCAATGATTCCAAAAGAAGACATAATTGAGAGTAGTGATGGATTTGGGTGTGCCCAAGGAAAAGAAAATTGCCTATAATATTAGGAAGTTCAAGATAACCATCTGTGACTTGAGAGAGGAGGTATAACATAAAGATATATGAAGCCATTTGTAAAACTAATTTCTCTTTCCATTTACTCTCGTAGCCTCAGAAAACGTGGCTAGTAATTAAGACGCCATTTTGGTGCTGCTTGTCAATGCGCCAACTCCCATTCATCCTCATACTTGTGGAAAGGAGCTGCTCACAGGCAGCCTCAGGCGACACTTTTCAATAGCTAACTTTGTTAAAAATATTTTTTCCAAATTTCTTGCAATAAAATGTAATTGCATTTTCTGTTTTCACTTGCAGAGACTCTGCTTGTACACTCCCCAGTCTGGGTGCTGGAGGGAAGGTTTGTCAGACTGGAGTAGTAAAATGACTTTTGAATCCCCCCCCCCTTCCTGACCATTCATAATTTAAAAGTTTCCTGATTTCTCTGCTAGATTTTTTTTAAAAAATAGTTCACTTATAAGGTTAAAGAGTGACAGAAGAGAGGTTTCAGAGTAAATGCTTTTCAGTGTCCCCATGTAAAAGTTACCCAGAGTTGCTAGATAGCGATGGGCAAATCAACTGCAGCTTTGCTGGGTACCAGGTCACCCCAAGAAATCTGTGAAGGTAGGAAATTCGGGAGCAGGTGAGGAGGGAAGGAGACACAGGAGAAAGCCACCCTGTCTCTTATTTTTGGCAATGCATGGTCATGGTCAATGAAAATATGCACTGCTTTATAAAATCTGGCATAATCCAGTGTTATTGTTGTAGGTGCAAATAGCAAACTTCTGACATGTCTTTAAGTCAGGGTCAGAATCTCCCCTTTCACACTGCAAGTGCTTGCTTCTGTGACTGATGTGTAATGACTCAAAGCAGTGGGTTGTTTTAGAGTAAATATTCTTACAACTTTTAAGCTTCCTGTATCTGCCTATCTGAAGACCAATCTTAACTCAGTCATGTCTACATCATAATTTTAAAAACTGATAAGGAGCCAGGCAGTGGTGGTGCTTGCTTTTAATCCCAGCACTGGGGAGGCAGAGACAGGCAGATCTCTGTGATTTGAGGCCAGCCTGGTCTACAAGAACTAGATCCTGGACAGGCTCCAAAGCTACAGAGATATCCTGTCTCGAAAAACCAAAAACAAACAAACAAACAAAAAAAACTGATGTTCCAGTGAGATGGTTCAGTGGGTAAAATTTCTTGCTCCCTAGGACTGACATGGTGGAGAAAGAGCCAGTTCCCACAGATTGTCCTCTGATTTCCACACACATGCAGTGGCATGTGCACACACACATGTTCATCCACACACAAATAAATAAACAAAATTCAAAGTCAAAAGGAATGCTTGGCTGGGGAGACAGCTCAATTTGTAACGTGCTTGCTACACAAGCGTGTAGATTCAGATTGAGACCCTAGTACTGATGTAAGGCCAGGTGTGGTGGTGTGAGCTGTAATCCCAGTGATTCAGTCCCCACTACTGATGTAAGGCCAGGTGTGGTTCTGTGAGCTGTAATTCCAGTGATTCAGTCCCCACTACTGATGTAAGGCCAGGTGTGGCAGTGTGAGCTGTAATTCCAGTGATTCAGTCCCCACTACTGATGTAAGGCCAGGTGTGGTGGTGTGAACTATAACCCCAGTGTGGAGGAGGCAGCAACAGGAGGACCCCTGGGGCAGCCTAGGGATGGCTACCCATCCTTGCTGAGTAAATGAACTCCAGAACGATGAGCAAGGTAATCCCAGCGCTCAGGAGGCAAAAGTTAGATCTTGTAAGTAGGAGGCCATCCTGGTTTATATTGGTTTATATAGTTTCAGGCCAGCCAGACCCTGACTCACAAAAACCAAGGTGAATAGTTACAGAGGTGCAACACCTGTGACTGTCCTCTGGCCTCCATTTGCACAGCCCCCCCTCACATGCACAGGCACTCACAAAAGAAGTGCCAATATCTGGCTGATCACTTGGAGTTCTTTCTCCAGATGCTAATAAATGTTATTGTGGTGGATGAGATGGCTCAGCAGGTAAAGGTGCTTGCCATCAAAGCCTGATTTTGAGCCCTATGAGCCCCATGTTAGAAGGAGAGAACTGACTCCTAGAAGTTGTACTTTGACCTTCACACACACACACACACACACACACACTGTGGCACATTCACACAAAACATATTTTTTTAAATGAAAGTATTCTCTATTTTGCACTAATTTTCTGCTTAGTTTGCCCTTTTGGTTTTTCCTGGGACACATTTGATTGAATGAATCTGTCTATCTATCTATCTATCTATCTATCTATCTATCTATCTTTCTATCTGTCATCATCATCTGTCTGTCTAGGGTATTAGAGTAGCTCACAGGTTGTGATCCATTTAACCCAACAATGGCTGTCTAACAATGGAAAGTCCCAGAATCTGGTAGTTAGGTCTCTGAGGCTGGATGTCTCAGCTGGTCATCAGTCTCTGTCAGAATCCTGAAGAAGTAGACTCTAATGCCACTGACGGAATGAACTTACCAGTGAGAGTGAGGGCAACCAAGCAAAGAGCAAGTGCTTCCTTCTTCCATCTCCTTTATACTACTACCAGAATATGTGGCTTAGATTTAGAATGGCTCCTCCCATCTCAAGTGATCTGCATTTAAGATGGGTTTTCCTACATCAGATGAAACAATTAAGTAAAGAAGTAAAGAAAAATCCCTTTAGTGACTTGAATTTTTAGTTAATTCCAGATGTAGTCAAACAACCAACCCAGAATAGTCATCATACCTGGGATTGTTAGCAGACTATAGTTGGTGAGGATGGCCTTGCTATTTTAGACCTCATGTGTATGAGGTCATGCAGGGTGGTCACCACTCATCTTGAGTTTCTGTCCTCTATAATTTCATTTGCCTGAGGTCAGCCAAAGTCATCCTTTAGTTTTTTTTTGTTTTTGAGACACGTCTCATTATGTAGCTCTGGCTGTCCTGAAACTCACTCTGTGGAGCAAGCTGGCCTCAAACTTACAGAGATCTGCCTGCCTCTGCCTCCCAAGCACTGGTATTAAAGGCATGTGCCACCACTACCTGGCTCAAAGACCAAAATAGTAAATGGAAAAGTCCACAAGAAAATAATTCCTAAGTTTTAGATTGAATGCTATTCTGTATAATGTAATGAGTGAGGTTCTACACCAAGTGCATCAGTCATCCCTTTATCCTGCGTATTCATCACCAGCCAAACTGCCTTGATATTCTAGTCCTTGATTTGCTATCCCTCCCCCAGGATAAGGGAGAGGTCTGTATGTGACTCTCTGCCAAACTTGTTTTGCTCAACATAACTACAGGCTTACCTGTGTCATTGCAGATAAAAAAGTCTTTTCTTTTTAGAGGCTGCATAAGGTTTTATTATATATCATGAAGTATATTGTCTTCATCCATTCATTGGTGGATGAACACTTGCCTTGATTCAGTGTCTTGTCCATTGTACATAATGCTGCCCTGAATGTGGAAGTATGCATGCCAGCATAATGATTCCTTTTTCTTTGGTTGTACTTAGAAATGGGATAGGTCATAGAGTCATAGAGTAGTTCTATCTTTGTTGTGTCCTATGATGGTTACCCTGAGTTCTGTGCAGCATGATAGTCCCATTTCCTCTGTCTGGTCCTACTGGCTGAATGAGCAAGTGTGCAGAGCATCAGAGGGTAGCTGCCTTTTCCTGGGGTCAGATGCTACTGAGGGTTCTTTCATGTTGTTCCTAGCCCCTGTCTGCCTCTTTTCAGAGACATGTATATTCAGGCCCTTTGATGACTTCTGACTGAGTTGTTTGGTCTGTTTTATGTTTTCTGTATTAGTCTCTTATCAGATGTGTGTTATGTAAGAATCATCTCCCATTCCCATTAGGTAGAAATGAGATGTCTTTTCTCTCTACTGCCTGTTTCTCTGTGTAGAAGCTGGTAGTTTAATGCCACCTCATTTGTCTTTTTCTATCATGTGTTTTGAGTCATATGGAAAAAAAAACAGGTCAAAATCAAAAGCTTTCCTAAATGTATTTGGTTTGACATATTGAGAGCTGAGTGTGGTGGTACACACCTATATTCCCAGAAACTGGGAAGCTTAGTCAAGGGGTGTCTTATTGCTGTGAAGAAACACCATGACCAAGGCACTCTTCTAGAAGAAAGCATTTGATTAGGAGCTTGCTTACACTTTAGAGAGCTAGTCCATTATCGCCAGGCAGGTGCTTTACATCCTGATCCCCAGGCTGCTGTTTTAATCTAAATCTCAGTTGTTCAATTTTATCAATGAAGTTTTGAGAGCCAGATGCTGTGGTGAAAACCAGGTAGCTCAGAGAGGCAGAGAAAGCACCAAGCCAACCTTCCTCCTCAGTGGACGGCCCAGAAAGAAATCTTTCTCCTACACTGTCTCAAACAAAACTCCTCAAACTGAATGTCCCTCCCTTCTATGCCACGCCTACGCTGGCGCCTGTGTGACAGAATGCCTCTGTGGTGGAAGTCAGCGTAAAGGTGAGGGACTTGAGCTTCCCGGAGCGATGCCCCCGGCAGTTTCCTGGCTCAGATAATGATGTACGATCAGCCTTTTCGATCACCCTGTCCCATGGCCACACTGTTCTTACTGTATCTTTCTCTTCCTGTCCTTTTTATTCCTTATGATTATCGCAGGCTTATTG
>LOJH01062175.1:0-10894 GCA_001685095.1 Ellobius talpinus
TATTCCCAGGAGTGGTATTGCTGGATCCTGGGGTAGGTTGATCCCGAATTTCATATCAGAATCTTTGTATCTAGGATTTATGTTGAGATGATTGAGCATTTTGGAATTGAATTTTGTGAAGGGTGATAAATATGGACCTATCAACCAGTTTAACCATCTTGAAGATGCTATCTTAATAAATAGTTGGTATCCATGGGTATGTTAATATATGTTTAGGTCTTCAGTTTCATTCCATTGATCAACATATCTGTTTTTGTGCCAAGACCATGACAGTTTTATTACTATCGATTTATAGTAAAAGTTGAAATCGGGGAAAGTGATACTTCCTGCAGTTTCTTAATTTACAGGATTATTTTAGATGGTATCCTTTTTTCTTGTGTGTGTGTGTGTGTTTCCAAATGAAGCTGAAAATTGTCCTTTCAAGATATAAAGAATTGTGTTGGAATTTTGATGGGTATTTAATTGAATCTATACATTGCTTTTGATTAGATGGTTATTTTTACTATGTTAACTGTATCTATGCATGATCATTGGAAATATTTTCATCTTCTGATACCTTCTTCAGTTTCTTTCTTTAATGTCTTGAAGTTTTTATTTTACCTGTCTTTCACTTGCTTGGCTGGCTAGATATAACTGAAGGTATTTTAAGCATTTTAAGGCTATTGTGAAAGGTGTTTTTTTTTTGATTTCTTTCTTGGCCTGTTTGGCATTTATATGTAGGATAACTCCTTATATTTCTTTACTAATTTTATAACTAGCTAATTTACTAATTTTTTTATCAACTATAGTATTTTCCAGGTGAAAATTTTGGGGTCACTTGTATATATTGTCATATAATGTACAAATAAAGATGCCTTTGCTTCTTCCCATCCTATTTGCATCTCCCAAACTCCTTTAGTTATCTTATTGCTTATGTTAGATAGCGTTATGTTAACTTGTTGTAAGAAAATAAAGTAATCAAAGAAAGAGAACCTTAAGTAATAAAATGCCTCTGAAATATTTTGCATATGGAAGTTTTTGCCCAGATTGGTCTTGTAGTTATTCAGTCCCAAATAAACACATAGCAGCTTATATCAATTATAAACCATTTGACCTATTACTCAGGCTGATTATTAATCAGCTCCTACAATTTAAATTAGCCCATATTATTTATGCTTAGCCATGTGACTTGGTACCTTTTTTCAGTAAGCTTTCTCATCTTGTTTCCTCTGCATTTGCCTTTTTTCTTCCCAGAATTCTCCTATTCTCATCAGTCTGCCTATACTTTCTGCCTGTCTACTGGCCAAGAGGTGTTTTATTAAAGCAATAAAGCAATACAAGATCTTTACAATATACAAGAGCACTATTCCACAGCATTTCCCCTTTTTCTTCCTTTCAAAGCAAGAACCCCAAATCCAATCTCCTTTTTCTTGACCATTATTCATAACTACTTGTAACTAACATTCTAAACAAAGGTAAACTAACATAATCTATTTTTTGGGAATGTGGGTATAGTTTTTTAGGCTACTTCCTGCTGATTGGGGGCATTGTTAATCTTTGGGGGACCATGAGAAAATTTGAGATTATGATTAGATCTTGATTGGAGTATTCTTTGAGGCTGGATCACTTCAACCAGGCACCTTGAAACTGTCCTGGATGTAGAACTCAGAGGAAACTGCAGCAAAGGTGCACTTAGATGTTGGATCATCTGGGCCATTTGTTCCATCCCAGAATTTTCATAGGGTCTTCCTTGATTAAACTTGAATTTTCTTAAACAAAAATGAATCCATGACCTCTCATTTCCTGTGGAAATAAAAGCAGAAAGTCTTTCCCAAAGTAACATATCTTTTAAAGTAAATTTTGAAGTTAAGATATTTTTAAAATACATAGGTTGATTTGATTCAGCAGCACTCATAATCAAATGACTTTTAGCAACTTTTGTTCCTTCCACAGCAATAAAACAAATCAAAGACAACACAATGACATACAGTATCCATACTCTCTTTGTGTTTTACATCTTTATGTGGCTTTTAAAAATTACTTTATTTCTTTTTTAAGGACTTTCTCTATTTTTCTTCCAAGCCTACATATATTTTTAAACAAACTGTACACTGTGTAGAGGATTTTTTTCCTTCAGAATGTCTTTACTGTATATATCGCTATCTTTTTCTCACCACATGAGTCTTTCATCTGCTAAATGGCATGGCTAGGATTAAATCGGGGGCTTTGGCAGCTGGCTCTACCCAATGATTTGGCCTCCTAAGATGCTAGTGTCATGGCAGAGGTACAGGAGCAGGACAATTATTGTCACAACTCTGCAAAGTTTCTAAAACCATGCCACCACAAAGAAGCATGTCACCAGCTGCTCATAAACACCATTTTAAGTATTTGGTAGCAGTGCCTCCTAAAAGAGCTACACAGTTTTTTGCCAATAACACTGAGTCAGGAAGCCTCTCTTGAAGCAGCTATGCCTCTGTTTGTCTCTAGCAAACCGAGTCCATCTGAGAAAATGCTACTATTAATAAGTCATGCATGACTCTGATTTTATGTGTCTGGAATCTCTTCCCAAGTTACCCTAAGTTTTATGTGGATGAAGTTGCCAACCATTGGGAGTCATCTGTAGATGGATGTTCCTTTTCCTCCTGGTACCACAGCCATTCAGTCCCAAATAAACACACAGAGGCTTATCTTAATTATAAACTTCCTGGCCTATTGCTCAGACCTATTGTAATTATAAACTGTTTGACCAATTTCTCAGGCTTAATATTAACCATCTATAACCACTTAAATTAACCCACAATTCTTATCTATGTTTAGTCACATAACTTGGTACTGCTCTTGTACACTGTAAAGATTTGTACTAGCATTGATTTAAGAAAACAACGATTGACAAGTAGCCAGGTAGAAAGCATAGGCAGGTGATAAAACTAGGAGAATTATGGGAAGAGGAAAGGCAGAGATGCAATTGTCAGAACCAAACAGCCATGGGACCAGATGGGACAGAAACATCTGTCTAAAATATTGGGCTGCAGGCAAGTCTCTAGTGCATTTTCTTAATTAGTGATTGATGAGTGAGGATTCAGCGTGTTGTTGGTAATGCCAACCATGGGCTATTGGTCCTGGATTCCATAGGAAAATAGGCTAAATAAGATATAGGGAACAAGACAGTAAGTAGTACTCCTCAATGGTCTTTACATCAGTTTCTACCTCCAGGTTTCTGCATTAATTGAATTCCTGTTCAGACTTCCCTCCATGATGAACAGTGATGTGTAAGTGCAAGTCAAATAAACCCCTTCCTTCCCCACTTTAGTTTTGGTAATGGTGCTTTGTTGCAGCATAGAGTCCCTTACTAAGTTATGGTTCTAGCTAAGAAAAGGTATTAGAGTGAATAAATAAGGAGAGCGAACAATATTGTCCATGTTCCTCTTCATTTTGGTTGACATTGGCAGTGGACTTGCTGAAAATGGCCTTTGTTATGTTTATGTATGTCTCTTGTACATATAATTTCTCTAGGACTTTTACTATGAAGGGGTGTTGAAGTTTGTAGAGGCATTTTCTATGTCTAATGACATAACTTATCTGTCTCTGCATGGTGGATCAGATTTATTGCCTTATGTATGTTCAAGCCTCTTTGCATCATTGGGAACATGCTTACTTGATCATGGTGAATGAGCTTTTTAAAGAAGTCTTAGGTTTGGATAGGAAGCATTTTATTGAGAATTCTTATATCTATGTTCATAAGGAGAATTGATTTGTAATTCTCTTTCCTTATTGGTCTTTAAGTTATTTAGGTATCAGAGTAACTATGGCCATAAGAAATTAACTGAATTTTTGCATAATTTGTATTGGTATTAATTTTTGAAAGTCTAGAAAAAATGTGAGATGCACAACCCATTTTTTTGCAGAGAATTTTTTAATTCTTATTGATTCTGTCAAGAATCAGTTTTTTGGTGCTTTGACTCTTTGTTTGCTTTTGTTTGTTTGAACCGTATCAATTTTATCCTGTGTTTAATTATTTCTTGCCATCTACTCTTTTTGGATGCTATTACTTATTTTTGTTCTAGAGGTTTCAGGTATGACATTAAGTTGCTTATTTGAAATTTCTCAATTTTTTCATGTAGATGAAGAGTGCTATGAACTTGCCTTATAGAACCGCCTTCAGTGTGTTAGAAAAGTTTGAATATGTTGTTTTGTTTTTCATTCAGTTCTGAAAAGTCTTGAAATTCTTTATTAATTTCTGTCTTGATCCATTTTTCATCTAGTAGTCAATTGTTCTATTTCATTAATTTGTAAATATTCTGTTGTTTCTGCTGTTGACAGCCAGCTTTAAGTCACGGAGGTCAAATCAGATTCAGGCTGTTGTTTTGTGTTTCTTTTACTTGTTGAGACTTGCTTTGTGCCCGAGTATGTGGTCAGTTTTGGAGAAAGTCCTGTGAAGTGATAAGGAGAAGGGATGTTCTTTTGTGTTTGGCTGAAAGGTTCTGATTCAATTTATATTTGGTTTATAATGTCAGTTAGCCCCAGCATTTCTCTATTTAGTTTTTGTCTAGATGCCCTGTACATTACTGGGTATTGAGTATGTAAGTGACCCACTACCATTCTGTGAGAATCTATATGATTTTTAATGCATTATTGTTTGTTTTAGAAATTTGTGTACTCTGTGTTTGGTGTACAGATGTTTAGAATTGCAATATCCTTTGGTTGATTTTGCTTTGATAGGTATGTTATGTCCTTTCTTACCTGTTTTTATACCTTTGATTTGTCTTCCAGTTTATCAGATATTAAAATGGCCACATAGGCTTCTTTCTTTGGTACAGGTGCTTGGATTATTTTTTCTTCATCCTTTTTTCCTGAGGTGATATCTATCCTTGATGCTAAGTTGTGTTTCTTATAAGAAGCAGAAGGACAGATCCTGTCATTAGATCCATTCTGTTTTCTGTGTCTTATTTGTTGAGGAATATAAACTATCAATCCTGATGACTGTCACTGGGCAGTTATTAATGATTCCTACTCTTTTGTTGTCCTGAGTGTTTTCCTATCTCTTTGGATCTGCTGATTGGATATTATTTATTCCTTTCTTTCTTTCTCTACAGACAGAATTTTCTATCCTGCCAAGTAGCTTCCAACAGAGACTTATCATTAATTGTAAATGCTGTGCTGATAACAGACTTGCTACTAACTAGCTCTTACAACTTTAATTAACTCATATTTATTAGTTTTGCTGCTGCCATGTGGCTCATGGCTTACTACCTCATGGTCTTTTCTTCCCTCTTTCTCTGCATCTAGTTGGTCATTCCACCCTTTTGCTTTCCAGCATTCTCTCAGTCTGGGTCTCCAGACTAACATCTTCACAGTGTACAAAAGGATTATAAGTTCCAGCACTTTCTGTAGAGTTGTATTTGGAGATAGTTATCACTTAAAATTAGTTTTATTGTGGAATTGTCTTAAGCTATTGTGGTTGCCAGTTTTACTGACATCTGTGGTCTCTTTTACTGGTTGACAATTTTTAGTTGGCATCTAAGGTCTCTTTATACATTACTTGTTCTTTGCTGTCTTGCTGTTCTTAATCTTTCTTCTGTATGTTTATGGCTTTGGTTATTAGGTGCTGAGGAGCATTTCTTTTCTGGACCAGTCTATTTAATTTTCTGTGTACTTCTTGTACCTTGATAACATCTTCTTCTTGAGGCTATGAAAATCTTCTATGCTTTTGCTGAATATATTTTTTTGTGCATTTAACCTGGGTTCTTTCTTTCTAAATGCCCATTATTATTAGGTTTGGTCTTTTCAAAGTGTCCCATATTTCCTGAATGCTTTTTTACAGGATTATTTTAGATTTACATTTTTTGAAGATTTATTTTTTTTCTGTTGTATTTTCAGTGCTTGAGGTTCTCTTTTCCATCTCTTGTATTCTAAGCCTTGACTTAAAGGTTCCTGTTTGAGTGCTTAAATTTTTCATGTCCAGTTTTATGTCATGGTTTTCTTTAGGGATTCCATTTTCAACGTCTACTGAGACAAAGGCATGTCTCATAATGGATCTTAAACTTAAGAAAGGAAAACCTATGTAAAGTTAAAAAGAGAGTAAAGCAGAATTACAAATAAACAATAGAAAAAACAAATGCATGAAAGCTTCAAGGACTACTTTGTCCATATCCATAAGAGATGGATAGGGGACATTAGGAAATATATCACTGATCAGGAATAAAGCCTTGAATTATCTTACAGGTCATAAAATATTATAAGATATATTGCAAATGAAAACTACAAAACACTATAATAAAATAATGAAATGAGGAGAACAAGTAAGAAAGAAAATCAGTGCCATATCAAATGCTCCCTGCAAGGGAGTGTTTTATTTCTTGTTAAAAATATGATCAAAAGAGCTTAGTCAAACTTTTTCATTAAGTATATCTTCAAATTAGAAGTTTGCATATCCAGCAATACTGGATCTTTAAAACATTGAAAGCAAGATTAAGGCAAGTTATCTATTAAAAGTAAATGTGAATCTGAATGTATTTTCATAAAATGTAAGGGAAATATCATTAAAAATGCTATATAATCTTATAATCCATTAAAGTAAAAAAAAAGCAATGATCAAAGAAATCACCTAAGTGTAAGTGAAATTGATCAAGGAAACAGAATAAAACACTAAAGAAAAATGGTAACAACAAAATAGAGATGATTACATTTTAAATAAATCTTCATAGATCAAGGATCGTAAGTACAAATCAACACCCTTTCAAATAAAGACAGACATTCAGCAGTTCTGTGTATGAACATGGGTATTCCTTCATAGTCAAAGGTTACTTAGTGTTGAAAGTATTCTTAGTGATAAAAGAAGTGTCTTAAATTGAATATGGGTATATTGACTACAGAAATTAGAGGAAATAGGACCAATGTATTTCTTTAAAGGAGTTTTTCTAAAACAGTACAGGAAATATAGTCACTACTGGTAAAAGTATAAATAAAAACACCATTTATTTTAGAAGGAATAATTACCACTAAACAGAACATGTACTATTTTCTGAATGTAGACACTGGCTAAAGAATTAGACTGAGAAGAAAAACTGCTTCCATGTCTGATCTTTTAATAAGAATAAACATGACTTACTCAGCTAATTATTACAGTTTTCAGTATTATAGCTTAAACTGACAAAGATATTGGAAGTCAGAGAGCTAGGTTTCTGGGAAACATTTAAAATATAATATAAAGAGATATGCATAGGGGAAGAAAAAAGGTTTCCCCTTTGGATATCAAAATAAAGTTAAGTGTTGGGTGGTGGTAGCACATGCTTTTAATGCCAGCACTTAGGAGGCAGAGGCAGGTGGATCTCTGTGAGTTTGAAGACAGGCTGGTCTACAAGAGCTAGTTCCAGGACAGGCTCCAAAGCTACAGAAAAACCTTGTCTTACAATCCAAAAATAAAATAAGATAAAGTTAAAATTTCTCCATTAACTCCCAACAGTGCCATCACTCTGAGTGACAAATTATGACTGGCCACTGAGGAATGAGTACTTACTTTTCAATTAGAATTTCTAAAAGGACAGGGACATTAGGTAATCTCTTACCTTCTTGAACTAATTCCCTGTAAAATACTGGCTACAGTCTTGATTACCTCTCAATTATTAGATGGCTTGCAGTTGCTAGTTGGAATATCATGTGTACTTAAATTCCAATAGTTCTTTAAACACTAACTGTCCTTGTTTCTCATTTATGTTGGGATAAGTGATTTGGTTAATATCATATTGTGTTTGTCCTCCCAACTCAAAGCCTATTTTAGAAACAAATAATTGGGATGTATATCTATAATTATATATAGATGTAATTGGTATGCATATAATTGAATTATAGAAAAATATTATAAAGAATAAATAATTTCACAGTCATGTTTAGATGTTTGAAGAATAAGCAAGAAGGTGAAAATATGAAGGCTAGTATCTCTAGCTTATTTCAAATCTCATGTTTTTCTTATTTAAGTTCTGATGTCCCTGGAAATTACCTAACCATACATCTAATACAATTTTAAAATAATTCTGTATGTAAGAATAATTGAAGTTTCTAAATACAGAACAGTAAAAACTTCTTTCTTGAGGAAGGGGAGTTAATATGTGCTCCAATTCTAGCATATCAGCCACCAAGGTATGTAATAGTATCATATTCAAAGAATTCTTTTCTTTGTCATGAATGCATTGAGTCTTTTCATTTTGATTCATTATCTATATGAAATATACATACATGTATACATGCACATGTATATATGCATATTTTTAAAGATTATTATATATACTTAAATAGTCTTTAAAAATATGTCCTGATTCCAACAAATAGAGCTGACTAACAAATCTGTTGATAATAATGATTCAACATTAGCAATGTACTTTGCAGGAACAATACCTGGCATGGATCTGTGTTTTTCATATGTAGGATTTTATTGATTGTTACTTGATATGAATATCATCTGGGCTACTATGACAGTTAATGTTCTTTTGACCTTAGGCTTTCCATGTTTAATCAACATGATGTGTTTAATATAACATTTTCACATGTACATTCTATTTGTTACTTTCTCTTGTCTGCTTCTCCATATAATTTTTGTCCTCCAAATAGTCCCCTTTCTACTTTAATGCTTTTATAGATTTATTTATTTATTATGCATACAACATTCTGCCTCCATTTATGCCCACACACCAGAAGAGGGCACCAGATCTCATCACAGATGGTTGTAAGCCACAATGTGGTTGCTGGGGATTGAACTCACAACCTCTGGAAGAGCAGCCAGTGCTCTAAACCACCGAGCCATCTCTCCAGCCCTACTTTAATGCTTTTCAACTGTTCCTGTAGTGAACCAATCAGATTAGTTGGATCACTGGTAAAGAGTATTTGTCGAACACACAAATTAATGGTGCCTATACCACTAAAGAAATTAATTGCCCCTCCCTCTCAATGATTTAACTGCTTATAAATTCTCAGGGAGGTGCAGAGCTTTACAAGTTCCTTTTTGCTCTATGAAGGAAGGACAGGCTGAATATTGTGCAATAGTGTGATTGTAGTAGGTAATCATAACTGCTGAGAACATAAAAGCGTGCCAGGCCTGGAAGTCAAGGTCCACAACACTCTACTGTTTCTCTGGCTCTTAGATTGCACATACCCTCTCTTCTCTCATGTTTCCTGGAGAGAGTGACATAGATGTCTCATTTAAGACAGAATATTAAACAGATATTTATTCTCAGCACTTTGGCCAGCTAGGAGTCTTTGCCAGAAACTATTCTATGGGATTCAAATATATGAGCTAGCAGAAAGAAAAAAGGGTTTCATTCCATAAAAATAAATTTGAAATATACTTTCTCAGTTAGAAACTGACAAAAAGAGAAATGTACTTTCTCTCTTTCAACACTCTAGTGTTTTTAGTATTCTGAGAAAATTTATAGATAAAAATGCAAATGTGGATGGGAACTGTGGCCTGCTTGCTACAATTGCAGAGTACTGGGCTGTGCTGGGGATTAGTGGGCTTGGATGGAGAATATGTCAGTACTGTTTCAGTTAATGAAGCAGCTATTTATGCTTAAAATGGGGGTTGTTACTTTTGTCTTCAGAAGCAGAGAAAAATGTTGCAACTCTGTGACAAGGGGAACTGAATTCTCTACTTCATTTTTAACTCCATTTATCTCTTTCATGAGAAACTTAATGTCAAACTTCTTGGTGGCCCTGTAGGGAAATGTTTTGTTTTTTCAAAGAGAAAGCAATACCTTCATCATTTTGAGCGTCTACTGATATTTTACCTTCACAGAGTGACAAAAACTAGGATTGCTCCAGAATGTCCACAAGGAAGATGCCAAAATGGCCACAGTTGGGGAAAAATGTTTTAGCTTATGGAGCAATTTTTTTCTCCAGAGAATAGTGGTCTATAGAAGGGTAAAAAGTCATTCAGAGAATTTTGTTCAAAAGTGTTTATTTTGATGTTGCAGACAAGTTACTTAAATTGCTCTATTAAAACTATTCTGTAGCTTAATCTTAAGGTTTAATAGTACACACTTTGTGAAGTCAAAAGCTAAACAAAACTTTGATGAAAAGAAATAGCTATAGAAACTGATACTCCTTTGGTGTGGGAAGTTGTTCTGTATATGTGTTGCTTTCATTGGTAAAGGAATAAAGAGACTGCTTTTGGCAAATGGCTTATCAGAACAGAGCTAGTGGGGAGAAACTAAACTGAATGCTGGAAGAAAGAAGGTGAAGTAAGAGAGAAGCCATTTAGCCACCAGAGGGGAAAGATGTGAGCCTTGGAACCTTGCCGGTAGGCCATGAGTCTCATGGTAAAATATAAAATAATAGAAATGGGTTAATTTAAGAGAAAAGAGTAAGCTATAAATATGCTTAAGTTATTGCCCAAACAGTATTGCAAATAATTTAGTATCTGTGTGATTATTTTGGGAGTCTGGGTGGCCAGGAAACAGCTTCCTTAAGAGAGGTCTTCCTAATTCAGCAACAGCAGAAAAAAAAAGGTGCAGTATCAAAATGGCAGTTTTTGGGTTCGCCAACAAGAATGGCTCTGAATCTTTTGAGAGGCCTGGTTACAGATTATTTAAATGGGGTTTGTAAACAGAGTGCTACAACTTGCTTAATGACAACATAGACCTGCTGCCACCTGACCATGGGTCTGGGGGGTGAGAAAATGGCTCACAGAGACAAGGACCAGACCTCTGCCATGTCAGTCTGGGCAAAGCCAAAAGACAAAGTAGCCTTAGTCCTGGTAAGGCTGCTTTGAATTTTAAGAAGCGATCCTGGTCAGAAAAGGATTTTATATACACAATAGGACATATTCAGACATAAAAGACCTTTAACCATGGCACAGTGTATTTAAAAAAAAGTATGTAGGCTTGGGAGAGAGAAGAAAAAGTAAAGAGACAGTAAATATAATATA
>LOJH01062176.1:0-10894 GCA_001685095.1 Ellobius talpinus
TGTTCAAGTCTTCCTGTTTTATGTTCACTGGGTTCTTGTGATATCATGTTGTTTTTTGATTGTTGGAGGAATTCTTGCATTTGCACCTACCCATCTCTTCCTTCAAATGTTCTCTGATGGATCTTCTGGTACAGGATCAGGGCCTCTTGCTGGCCAGGGACCTCACAGACAAAAGGACTATCTTGCTGCCTGCAGGCTTAGTGAAACAAAGGAACTCCCACCCGGTTCCACTCACCACCTAGTCCCAGCCCCAAAACAGGCTGAGCTGGGGGATCTTATGACCGCAAAGAAGGGAAAGGGTGCCTTGTCACAAGCTCAGATGGGATAGGAAAAGAGAGGCAGTAGCCAGGGAAAGAAGCCCCTGCAGGATGACCAGAAATTTTAAGTGGTTGAGGAATATATGTGCTCCCTTTCCGGGACTTCTGCTAGCCAGTCAGGAACACACTCGATGGGTATTTTTTAAGTAATAAAATTTAAAAAACGAAGCCTGAGCTAATGGGCTAATCAGTTTATAACTGATGTAGACCTCTATGTGATTCTTTGGGACTTAAGGGCTGCAGGACTGGGCAGGATATAAAATTCAGTTAACAAGTTCAGGGTAGGGGAACCTGGCTGGGATGTCCCTTATGAGACTGAGCTGAAAAAGTTTCCTAAGGTACTCCCTTAGTGGGTCTGCACAAGGAATAACAGAAAAAGTAACAACTTTCTTGCTAAAGTGGGAGGAGATTGCTATATTTCTGCAGAGGTTTCCCCTTTAGCAGAGTGTTCACAAAAGAAGTAATATTTTTTGTTGAATAATAAGCTGATCACTCTGCTAGGACATTCCCTTAGGGCCACAGATCAGAGCTCAGTTGTAGTTCTCTCCATTAGAGAAGCGTGATTGCTACATCCTGCCAGTAGACCATCCCCTACCATACCCCATCCTCAGGTAGCCTGGCTTTCTGAAATGTCAGGACACCTTTCCCTCTAGGGCTGAACTGTCCTATTGCAGCTCCAACCTCCAGATCTGTCCTTTTGCAACTCCAGGTACACTGGCTTCCCAAAAGGTAAGGATACTTTCTCTCTAATGCTAAGCTATCCTATTGCGGCTCCAGCCTCCAGAGCTGTCTTATTATAGATCCACCCCTATAGAGTTGTCCTATGACAGCTTTAAGTATAGCCTGGCTTCCTGATGTCTTTGTAACTCCAGAGCTATAGCACTCACACTCCCCTACAGGTGTTTTTTGGTTATTTTGTGGATTGTGGATATTTGTTATTATTTAGGGGAATATAGGAATATAGAATATAAAGATAACTATTAGTCTTAGATATTTTCATTAGCATGGATTTTGATATATTGATATAATTTTAAATTGTTATTATTAAACTGTATATACACTGTTATACTGTATATATGTTTCTACATTTGCCTGGGCATTTTTCTAATGCAGCTCATTTAAAAATGCAAAGTATAATTAAGAAATGAGGTTAGTAGTTAATCTATAATAAACAAACTTTGGTCACCGTAGGAATGTTTTCAAGGTAAAACAGGTATAATTTAGACAGATAGATGGTCTTCAAACACTTCAAAGACCTATAAAACAAGGCATTGCAAATGTTTTGTTGACATAGGGCTTTTCACAGCAATGAGACACATCTGCTACTGGTAGCACCAATTTACTTTATGAAAGAATGATGGTTATTAAAGAAACTCTTTAGGAGTTTGGTTTCCTAGTGGCAAGATTAGCCATTTAGGCAAGAAACTACTTTGCCTTGACTGCTGACAGTATGCTGTATCAACTGTATATGTAGGATCCACAGGAAAGTGAGTGCTAAAGTTTACCAGAAAAAGTCAAGACAGTCCTTCAAAATTCCTGCTTCACAAAGGTCTGTCAGATATTCTGCTGAACACAGAGTAAAGTGACTGATTAACATTGTCAATACAAGGTGGGAAAGTCCTTCAAATTTCCTGCTTCACTGAAAATTCCACCAGATATTCTAGGACTATAGTCCAAAGATAGGTGTCCCAACATTACAGAGGAACTTTTTGTGACCGTCTAGGTAGGCAGATATCTCTGATGTTAAGTAATATTACCTCCTTCTCAGGAGTTGGATGGAGTTAAAGACTAAATAGTTAAAGTTATAGTTTTCTTCAGATACAATATAAAGTAAATTATGAAACTTTTGACTCACTAAGATAGATAATAGAATATTTGCTCTTAATTTAATAAATAAAAGTGGACTGAATATTGTTAATGTGCTTTTACATAACTATTTTTGTTATATGTAGTTTTACTATGTTAAAGTTAAAACCTTTTTTTAATTTATATAAGAAGGGGAAAATGTTATGCAATAGTAGTTTAAGGTATGTTACATTTGTTTATATTGTGGAGTATTTCTTTAATGAAGTTAAGATATGCTGCATTCCTTTGTGTTGCATTTCTTTAACTCTGTAAAACTGTGTTACCATGCCTACCTGAAACACCTGATTGATCTAATAAAGAGCTGAGTGGCCAATAGCAAAACAGAAGAGGGATAGACAGGCTTCCGGGCAGAAAGAATAAGAAGAAGGAGAAAAAGAGAAGAACAGGTGTGAGCAAAAGAAGAGAGGAGGATATCAGGGGCCAGACACCCAGATACACAGCAAGCCATGGAGTAAAAAGTAAAGAAAGTTATATAGCATGGATAAAACACAAGAGGCAACAGTTAGGATGATTTAAGAAAAGCTAACTAGTGCAATCACAGCCACATGACACACGATAGAAGCAAGCACTGTCCTTGTCATAAGTATTTTCTGATTTTGCTGTGGATGGAAAGCAAACCATTCCCACATGGATTTTGCACCAAAGATAAGCATATTTATAACAAAGTAAAGAGACACAAACATCAAGTAGTTTTGTTTCATTCTGTCTTATTCTCTTAGACAAAAATGTTTGTTTTTATGTCATAGTATTTAGATGTTAATTACACTGCACATTATTTGAGTTAGAAGCTATCAGGAGAAATGTAAACATCATGGAAATTCTTAACCTCCTAACCAACTTGGAAGTTTGAGTGGAACAAATAAGACATGTGTCATGTGGCTGTGATTGTAGCAGGTATTTTGGGTTTTGTTTTCACTTCCTATTCTGTATTTTCTTTGTCTTTGGCAAGTTCCTAGGCTGGTTACAGTTCTTTACCAGAATTGAACCAAATCTTCTGAGGAGAATGGCATATAACTAATCCTGGAGTGGATCGGACTGGTCTTATTTTAATCATACTAATGCTGAAGGATGTTCCAAAAGCTCCCTGTATGTATCACTCTTCTTCATCTTCACTCTGGAGGAGCAGTTAAGACTGCCCTTTATGGTCAAGGTCAATAAACCCTGTGAACAAAAAAAAAGAAAGAAAGAAAAGCTAACTAGAAATAGGACAAGCCAAGGTTGGCCATTCAAAAATAAGAATAAGTCTCCCTGTACTTATTTTGGTACTTGGTGATGGGCTCCCAAAGAGTAAAGAGTAAAACCAAAGAACTATAGCTGGCAGGAAGGGAGGGGAGGGAAAACTTTGGTTAGGATGTATTGTATGAGAATAGAATCTATTTCAATAAAAATATTTTCTATTCAAAAAAATATGAGGGAGAAACGTACTCTGGACTTGACACACACTACTTCTCCAAGAGTCAACTGATGCTCAATCTTTCCAAATATTCATTGGTTTAGTAACTTGGAATAATCTATAAAGAGATATTTACACTCTAAATGAATTACTGATGCTCACAGAAGAAGGCATAGAATCCAATTGCAATTTGAGTTACAGGTGACTTTGAATCACACATGAGGGTTTTATGATTACGACTCTGATTCTCTGCCTCTGAAGTGCTGGAATGAAAGGCATGCACTGTTATATGTGTTGTAAGAATTTTCTTATGCCTTCTAATAAAGATCATTCTTTGTTCTGACATGCAGGATTTCAGAAGAAATGGGGAAATTTAATTTTACAATAAATCGTTTCTTATTTATTTTTGTTTTCTTCAGAGTACACATAGTTAGATCTTTCATTGTGGATGAATGTCCCAAAAAAGATATAAAAAGGACACCCTTCTTTTAGAAAATTTTATGCAAGTACATTCATATTGCAATAAAGTTGTGAAATAGTTGTAGAAGGGAAATACTTCTAGCAAGGTATACAATTAGAGAAGTTGGTTATAGCTGTGAATTTTCAGTATCTCTAGAATTCTGTACTATAGTTATAAATTGAAATTACAAATTCACTTAGAGAAGTTACTCATTATGTCTCATCACAAAGGCCTTTTTTGGTTTATGGTATCTCTCATGGTCCACTCAATAGTATACTTTTACCATTAAACAGTATGCATTAGAAATTAATAAATTGCTATTTTAGTTATTTCTTGATGAATTTTTTAAATGTTCAATCACTATCTTTACATCCTTTGATCTTTGGCATGGTATTTCAGAATGTAATTAAATGCAAGGTGACACAGGAAACAGAAAAGCTATATCTTTACTTATATTTTGGAGCCAAATTCTAACTTTACCTGTCAACCTTGCTGATTAAATTTAATACTAAAACAAATTATATCTACCGAGGACAAATTGGTATAAAAGTCATACTCATTAGCTCACCCTAGAGAGGTGTTGCTCCTTTGGAGATATTGGAGATATAAGTAAAGTAATAATATTTAACTCTTTATTAATCATCTCATTCAAATATACTGAGATTTACTTTTAGACTTCAAGAATAGTTTATTTTTATGTTCATGTTTTATGAATCTGTGTAGAGAGTAAATAATATCTACCATCATTTCCTCATGTTGTGTATCTTGAGCTTTTCATTTTTTGTATATCTCAACAAATAAACTCTAATAAAATTTGACATATTTCTAAGAACCTTACTTTTAAAACACTTATTCCATTTAGAAACATTGTGTTAAATGTTGTCTTAATTTGAAGGAAAATGAGCAGAGAAAAAATAGCAAAATTGATAAAGTAATCTGTAACTCTTCAGAATTTCAACAAAACTGAAGGTGAACATTTCAGCAGTGCCCTGGCTAGAAAAATGACTAATTATTTCAAAATTATTGCCCACCAAAATTACTTAAGTGGTCAATAGTTCATGTTTTCTAGGGTAGATAATAATAGTAATGCATCTTTAGAACTTGAAATCACTTGGAACAGATAGAACAAATGTGGTGTAACAGAATATTTCATTTGAAGACACTTTTCAGAAACATAGTAGCCATAACAGCAGGTGCTAACATAAAAACAGAAACATACATTTAGAGCAATATATCATTCCCAGAAATAAATCTATATATTTGCAGCCAATTATTTTGGATAAAGGTGCCAAAACCATGCAATGAAGAAAAGACACCACACTTCAGTACATAATTCTGAGAAACCAGTTAATTATACATAAAACATTCAAATTTTACCTTCCTTATATCTTTACTCTTCACAAATATAAAAACAAAATGGTTCAACTATCCAACAACATGGTTAATACTATTATACTAGTACAGAAAAATCTAGGGGAGTATTTCAAGATATGATTGGGAAAAAAAGATTATTTTTTGTATATGTCCAGCATGATATGGGTAACAAAAGAAGACACACACAAATAGGATTATATGAAATTAAAAAGCTGTTGCAAAAAAACNGAAACAATCAATCCACTGAAAATTTCATTTCACAAAATGGAAAATGTTTATTTTCCATATATTCTCCCAAAATTTATCTTACAAAAGACTAATAAATAAAATATAAGGAATTGAAAATAAGCAATACAATTAAAATATGTAAATGACCTGAGTCAACATTTCTCAAGATAAGTAATAGAAGTGACCAAAATCTATATATGAAGCATTTAAGATTGATGAAATGCAAATTACCTCTAAATGAGGGGTCAATTCTTTGCAGTTTGTGTATTAGCAAAAGAATTAAAACAAAAATATTCTACTGAAGAAACAAAGAACAAGGAACCTATAATCATTGTTTAGGAGAATGTGAGATAATATGATCATTATCTAGACTATAATATAAATAAATATGTAAAATTAATAAATTTTTAAAAAGATCTTTTAAGGAAAATTAGTACCTTGAAAAAAATATCTTGTGAGGTATACAATATCTTTGGAAATGAAATTCATGATAATTATGAAAAATGAATGGAAAATAGAAATATGCATTGAATATTTTAATGAACGTAGTATAAATATCAATTAAAATATATAAAAATAAAAATATACTCTGAACATTGGAAAATTGCTAATCTTATATTGCTAAAATAATAAAAGAGATTTTTAAGCAAAAACATAAAATTTATCAAGATAGAAAGCAAAGTTATATTAGAAACAAAATAAGTGACTCAGATAAAATAATGTAGCAAGGTAAGAATTCACGTTCATACATCTCTATTCACACTTGTATAAATGATGTGTAAATGTCAATGATTGGCAGTATTATCACATTGTGTTGAAAAGCAAGAAATATTGATAAAGTTATGTGAGACTCTATAATAACTGTGACACATTCCTGCATTCTTCCTTCTATGACTCTGACGACACTGAGAACTTTAACAGAATGCATGTTCCTTAAATAAGTAGTCTTCCCTTCTACCTTACTCCGGGTCCCTTAACATCATTTGAGGATCTGTTTAGGATCTGCTTGTTCCATGGGAATCCCTCACTTCTCCCTTATACTGATATCCCTCACAGTGCCAACATAGTATATGTTCTGGACACTTCTGTGCCACCCTGTTATCTCTTACTTCTTCTCTCTAGGACTCTAAGCTTGACAGAACCTGCATATTCTACAAAACACCTCTTGGTGAGGTGAGAAACTAAACCTTTCCCTAACTAAGCTAGGATTATATCAACAATAGTTATGGTTCATAAGTGAGAAGCTTCAAAACTAAACTTGATCCATAATCTAGTTTATTTAAACTTACCAAGTCAGATTAGCAGCAAACTGAGATCTAAACTCCAGCTCAACAATAGTGAGCTTGACATCTATACCAAAAGACATAACCAACAGCCTAACTCAAGATACTTAGGTTCCATCATAAAATCACAACAGTGGACTCACATGACAGTAAATTAAATAACATTCAAAACAATAAGTTCCTTTAAGGGGATATGGGCAGGAGAGACTATGGGACTTATAATAATCAAAATTCATGATGTGCATATATGAAATTTTCAGAGTACAAACTTAATATAAGTTAAAAACTAAGAAAAAGTTGTAACTCTCATTGAAAAGCACAATAGATACTGCACAATTTGTGATCTCAAAGGTATGAACAATATTTATCACCAAATAAATATAAGCAAAATCAATATGTCATTATATAATTATTAATGTTAGTAAAACAAAAATCTAACAAACAAAGCATTTATATTAATGTTAAGCATAAATTTTTTGCCTTTGATGAAGGATTAAAAATGCCTTCATTTTAGTAATTTATTATAACTGTATTACTAGTAATCTATTTCTGTGTACCATGTAACCTGCAATTATGCTTCTAGATATTAGCTAAAATGAAGTGTCAACTATTCACATACAAATTTTATAAGTTTTATACATTTTATAAAAGATTTATATACTTGATACCTATATCTCCAAATAGCCTACATATCGACAACTAATAGGTGAGGATGAGTCAAATATAGTATTCTATATAATGTATTTCTCAGAATTAACAAGAGAATGAATACATGAAACATATAATACTGTAGATAAATATGTAAAATTGTACTTTATATGGGGTTGAAGCTGAGTGTTCATATTCATCCAAATTTGCTATAGTGCTCTTCTCATACTCTGTAGTCCATTATGGCTGTTTTGGAGAAGAAAGTAAGATGAAGCATAGTCATAAGGATATGACCTGACCTACTTAGATTAATTATCTTAAGGGAGTAATCAACAGAAAACTTGCTTGCCATTTCTTTATCTGTCTTTTTATGAACATATGTACCCTGGAAAAAGAATGTAAAGACATACCTGGAAGGAACATCTCTGAAAGCTAGAAAGAATGCCATCCCAAGAAATGTACCTGGAACTGTAGCAGTATCTGGCATTAAACTAAGCCTTCTTGGCCTTAGGATATTTAGGAAGTAGATTTCTATTTTTAATTCTTATATTTTCGGTTGTGAGCCAAGCCTTTAATGGCTGAGCCATCTCTCCAGCCCTTTAATTCTTACTGACTACAGAATCTTAATAACAAGCAAAGCAGACTAGGAAAATTCTTGCAAAATTAAGCTGTATATACAATAAATCAAAATCTTTCAGTTCAATGAAATTCTACTACTGAATATAGTGTAATTAGGCAAATCAAATAAAAGATTATCTGAAACTGGTGGTATGAAGGGCATTGAATAAGATGGGGGATTAAGAAAACCTTTTGTAAATATGAAAATAAGCTATGTGTTTATTATGGCAGTATTACTTAGATAATTGATAAACTAGTCACAAGTTGTAGGAAATAATAACCAAAAATTGCTATTTCTATGTTGTATCTAGGATATATGTGACTTTGATAAAGAGAGAGGGACTGATGATTGACAATGTCCACAAGAATATGATGAAGATTAACAGGAGCCTGAAAAAACTATCCAATGATGAACAAGTGAAAGAATCAGAGGTGGTCAGTCTGCAGCCTGGAAAAAGAAAGACATGAAAGTGAAATGAGGAAAATATTCCTTTAAAGGTATAGGAACTTTTATGTTGGCAGTTAACTGGACTAGAGGTCAGTGTGACTTCAAAATGCTGATGGATTGATTAGATGAAATTGAAACTATAATGAAATACTTAATAGCTTAATATAGCACAATATCTACCAAAATTATCATTGTCTGACAGCCTTGACCATAGGTATAGATAACATTTTTAATTGTGTCACAATGCCAGTTACTATTGAATAAAATGAAGGACATGACTGCTCCTAGGTATGGTAGAAGAGATTTATTATTGTTGATAAAAGGGAAAGTATAGCCAGAGACATGAACATCTGGGAGAATATATAGTGAATATGGCCCTGAACCTGGTCATTTGAGGAGAGGGGTGAGGATTTTGCAAGAAGAGAGGAGCACCCAACCAAGAGGGACCCTGGGCCAAGAGATGGGCATAACCAAAATGGATGAGTTATATAGGGGCTAGAAGTGCTGAGGGGAGGTAAGACAAGCCTAAGGAGTAGAGTTCAGGACAAGAGGCAGGGTATGCCAACCAGGAGGGTCCTGTAAAAGGGATAGACTTAGGGATCCTGGGAAAACTTGATGGCTAGCATATGCTTTGATATGTTAAATAGGCGCATCAGTTAACCATTTTTCCCAGGTTTCAGAGCTAACAACTATCATCTCAAAATATTTATAATAATTGCCATGTGATATAGTAATATTAGATATCATTACATGCCAAATTACCTGTTATAAATTTTATTGCTACTGTAATCCCTGTATTTAGATGATAATTTTTCTTATTTTTTAATTCAGTGATATGGATTGAACCTACAGCCTTCTACCTGCTGGAATAAATTATAAGCATACTATTACTATTCTACATTTATATCCTTCAGTTTTTAATTTTTATTTTATATTAAGTATGATTCTCTACTCATAAATACTGATGTCCTAGCTAGAGCTATAAGAAAAGGGAGGGAGATAAAAGGGGGTACAATTAGAAATGGAGGAAGTCAAAATATTTTAACTTGCAGATATGATTCTATACATAAAAGATCCTTAAGACTTCAATAAAGTAGCAGGATATGCTAGTAACTATAAAGCTTAGGTTTTCTAGGAAAAAATGCCAAACAGACAGAGAATTATATCTGGAGAATAATACCATTCACAATAGCTTTGAAAAGATCATGGAATAAATCTAAGTATGTAAGTGAAAGATTTAGAATATGAAAACATTTTTCCTTTTACTGAAAGTATTTTTGCACATTATATACCCTGACTATGTTTATCCATCCCTCTACTCCTGCCAATTCTTTCTCACCTCCCTTTCCATCCAGACCAACACCCTTTCTGTCTCATAAGAAAACATACAGTCTTCTAAGAGATAATAATAAAATATGACAAAATAATATAAAAAAAACTATTTCTTCAGAGATGGACAATACAAACAAAGGGAAGGGAAAGAACGGAAGAGAAGGTACAAGAATTGGAGAACCATTCATTTGCACACCCAAGAATCCTGTTAAAATGCAACACTGGAAGTCATGGCATATATGCAGAGGAAACAGTACAGAATCATGTACCAGGCCTTCCCTGTGCTTGCTACCCCAGTCTCTGTGAGTTCATATAAACATTGATCATGTTGGTTTAGATGGCCCTTGAAAACTTTTTTAAAGACAGGTTCTTTCTTTATAGTCCTTGCTGTCCTGTAGCTTACCATATAGACTAAGCTGGCATTGATCTCAGAGAAATTCTCCTGCCTCTGCCTCTGCTGTGCTGTGATTAAAGGGGTGTGCCACAACACTCAGTTCAATGAAGACTATAAAATACTGAAAAGAATAAAAGGAAAGAAAATATGAGAAGACAGAAAGATCTCCCACGTTAATGGTTTGGGAAGAATAATATTATGAAAATGCCCATCGTACCCAAAGCAATCTACAAATTCCCTGTATGCTCCATCAAAATTACAATGTAGCTCTTCATGGAAATTGAAAAAAAAGCAAAAAATTTAAATCATATGGAAACTCAAATGTCCTAGTATAGCCAAAATAATTCTGAACAATTAAAAAAAATAAAAGCACTGCTGGAAATATCACCACCCCAGATTGCAAGTGATATTATAAATATAAACTAATAAAAGCAGCATGATACTGTCATAAAACAAACACACTGGTAAATGGAATAGAATTGAAGACTCATATAACCTCACCCTTCAAAAGCAGTCCTATTTTTTTAAAGAAG
>LOJH01062177.1:0-10894 GCA_001685095.1 Ellobius talpinus
TTCTTTCTTTCTTTCTTTCTTTCTTTCTTTCTCTTTCTTTCTTTCTTTCTTCTTTCCTTCTTTCATTCCTTCCTCTTTATCCTTTCTTTTCTTTTTTTTCTAAAATTTTGAGACAGGCTCTCTCACTGGCTAGAGCTTGCTAATGGACATGCTATCTGGCCATTGAGCTCCAGAGATCCCAAATCTGTCTCTTTTTTCTAGCACTGAATTTACAGGGCAAACCACAGTGTCTGACTTACTCAAGGTGGATTTTATGGGTTCTCTTTAAAAGTTTGAGCACTCTACAAACTGAGCCCTACTCCAACCCCAGCCTCTCCACTTTAAAGCCATTCTTCTCTTCCAAACAGAAGGACTCCAAGACACCCCTAGCTCTGGTGACAGCCTCCCTCTCCTTCCAAGCCAAGTCTACTGAAAACACCCTGTGTTCTCAGACAGTTCCTCCCAAGTGTCTGCTTTTGCCATTATGAAGATAGCTTTATCAGATAGCAATGCTCCATAATTAGCACATAGTGATGTTTCCATATATGCACCTGGTGGAAAGTGGGTATATTCTCACTTTTCTTCCCTCCATCCTTCCTTCCTTCCTCCCCTCCCTCCTTCCTTCCTCTCTCTCCCCCTCCCTCCCTTCATTCCTCTTCTTCTCTTCAGAGCATATTTTAAGTACATAATTCAATATCTTTAATGCCAGACAGCACATTATACATCTAATTTCTGTAGTTGTTTGCACTGAATACTTGAAGCTTTTCATTTTGTGCCCAACACCTCCCTATTTTCTGGTGGGAATTTACATGGCTACAGTCACTGCAGAGAGACAGACTGGAATCCCTGGAGCTCATTGGCCAGATAGCATGTCCATTATCAAACTCTAGGCCAATAAGAGCGCCTGTCTCATAATTGCTTAAAAAATAAAAGAATGAGAAGAAAAGAAAGGAAGGAAGAAAGAAAGAGAAAGAGAGGATGGAGACTGAGGAAAGGGACCAGAGCTTAACCACTGGCGTTCACGTGCGTACACACACACACACACACACACACACACGGATTGTGACCCTGATTTCCAAAAAAAGAAGCAGTTTGGATTGCAACAGGATGCTACTATATCCATCTTTACATGTTATGATCACCAACCAGTAAGTACCACCAAGGTGGGTCATAAAGTCACTCCAAATAGTCCTAGAACATCTAGAACATGGCCTACCTATCCCACTTCTGAGTACATGCCTACAGGAAGTGAAATGGGATCCCAAAGATGTCTCACCTCTCTCCACTCTAGGACAGATCACAATGAGAAAGATATGGAATCAACCCATGTCCATTAGCAGGTAGATATGTATGTATGACCGTACGTATACACGTATGCCCATTCATGTGTACATGTGTGTATGTGTATATTTCTGTGTATCTGTGGATGTCATAAGTCACCTCCTTGTCATTCCTCAGAAGCCACACACCTTGTTTGTTTTTATACAGTCTTTCACTGAACTTGGAGCTCTGATTAGCCAAAGCTGGCAGCCACCGAGTACCAGGGATCCCCTGTGTCTTGACTTTAGAGTGGATGTACATGACCTGGGTTAGGGACCAAGTGCACTCAAGCAAGCCTGCATCCTAACTAATCCCACCATCAGTGGTCCTCTTTCCAGACATTATCACAAGGGAAGTTTGGAAATTAGGATGTCAACATGTGATTGTTTTTAAGGGACACAATTAATTCCATGCTACCAACCAAGGCTAACTGTGCACAAATGTTCACAATGATGGGGATGATATCAACAGTAACAGCCTCTGCTGAAAGTGCCACCCACCACTTCTGATGATACCCCCTACATTCATGTCCCCCTTCCATGTCTGGTGTTTGTTCTAATGGCCATTAGAATAAACTGGGCATGAAAGTCGAGCTCCTAGTGAATTCTTACATGCTCATCTCTCCAGAAGACCATGAACTTGAACTTGAGCACAGCCTTGGAGCATCTTTCTTGCATAAGAGCCATCATGATTCTTGGAGGGTGGACCACAGGACGAATTAGGAGACTCTTGCTCACTTCTGTGCTCTTACCCTGCCTTGACAAAGAGACACCAGGAAGGCAAGCCTGGGAAGGGATGGCTCCTAATACACTGTGGAGTGGGGACTCCAAGAGGGACAGGTAGGATGACTTGCAGGATGCACACTCACCCAGGAGATTCTAGTACAGTTTTTCCATGGTGCTAGTGAGGAAGGCTTGTGGGATGTTGAGGTCATAAAGTACCATTGTTGCTTGTGAAAACAGTGACCTTCAAGGAGAGGCTTGGGGAGGCCATATGAGGAAATACACAAAGCACTATCCCTAAGGACCAGACAGGACACCTTCCCAGCCAGCCTCCAGATCTTTGAGCAACAATTTTTGTTGTTTATAAGTTCTCCTATGTAAGGCAAGGCTAAATCATGCTAATATCCAACTATCTTGATATATGGCCCCTACCTTTTTTTTCCTGTAGTGGTTTGAAAAATAAATGCCCCCAAAGGACTAGCATTATTAGGAGGTTTGGCATTGCCGGAGTAGGTGTGGTCTTGTTGGAGGAAGTGTGCCACTCTGGAGGCGGGCTTTGAGGTCTCACATATGCCACTTCCTATTGATTGTAAGCCAAGATGTAGGACTCTCAGCTATTTCTCCAGCACCATGTCTATCTGCACACCACCGTGTTGCCCCATGATGATAGTGGACCAAATCTCTGAAAATGTAAGTCACCCCAATTAAATGTTTTCCCTTTATAAGAGTTGCTGTGGTCATGGGGTCCCTTCACAGCAATAGAAACCCTAACTAAGATGCTTTCCTTGGCTGAGTTTTCTTCCAAGGTTTTTTTCCATTAAAGGTGTGTCAATGTTAGAAATACAGACAAGCTTACATTTGGTAGTGAGTCTGCTTCCAGGAGTGATGTTTGAAGTTCCTCCTTTACTATGTAACTATTTACTGTGTATTATGCCAGATAGTAGAGCTGGTTTTCTAGGACTCAATGACAATATGTGGCAGCGATCTGATCTCACCCTAGCTCTTCATGGCTGCAGCCACCTCTCCACTTTGAGCTGAGGCCACAGAACCTCCTAAGACACTAAATTGATGCCTTGGGATCTGAACCACATCTGACAGCCAAACAGTGGCCCTTCCAGCCATTTGGGACACAATCACAATGAAGATACATACAACACACATTTTGTTCATCTTCCAGAGTTATGCAGGTAATTATATTTTATAAAATTGGGTGGAGTTAGGAAGCAATGAACCATATTTCTGTTTCTAGAAAAAATAGCAACTTTTTTTTTTCAATTCTATCTAAATCACAGCAGTTACTGTGATATCTGTATCTTGGGAAGGATTCCACATGGAACAGTGTCTCTGAGTCTAGGTGTAATCTAGGTTAGATATTCGATGGGGGCTCACTTCTGTGGCAAATTTTCTGTGAGCAGAGGTAGTTGAACAGGGTGTGTGAGAGTTTGCCGGCATATGGGGGCAGAGCTAGGCAGGAGGTGCCCTTGTATTGCGGGTGATCTGAATCTAATGGATGAATGAATGAATGAATGAATGAATGAATGAATCAGCAAGTGTAGCAAGTGTAGATATCTGTCACCTTGAGAATTTCACAATCTTTGATTCTCCGGCTCCAAACTTCACCATATCTATAAGACAGCATCTCCACAAGGCATTAACAATGCAAAATGTTTCATCCCCGAGCTGCCCCAGCCCTACACCTGATGTTCTGAGAGAGGAAGCGCTCCAGAACCCTCTGTGCTGATAACTGCACCGGCTTGCCTGGTATCACCCAAACCATCTGCTTGGTGGCATCATGCCCAATGGCAAGGTGGCCTGGCAGTTTTAAGGGGCGCTTCATGCCAGTCACATTTAAACTTAGTGAGTTCACCTGCACTACCCAGGGCCTGATAACGTGAGGAAGTTACCCGCAGATGAAAGCAAAGCCTTCTGACAGTGGTGAGCGTCCTTCAGACGGCCGTTATTAAATCTGACTTTCCCTAAGTGACCCTTGCTGCAGTGATCACATGCCAAGTAGATAAAATAATGGACACAGGCCATGTTTCACCCTCCAGGACCCTGCTGTTACCTTGAAAACACCCAGAATGTCCTAGACACTCAGAGCTTGGAAATAAACTCAGCCGGCACTCAGAATTTCAGTGCGTTGTCTTCCCATAACATGCAAACATCTGTTACACTAAAATCTAGTTTGTATTTTGGGAACGGTGCGGCAGGAAGCCTGAAGTGCACGAATCTGTTCACCTTCTGGAATCGCCGTGGAAAAGTCCCAACATGAACATGAAAGTTCAGCGGCAGGAAGTCACACTGCCATGTTGACTTTGAAACCCTGGAGACGGATGTTCAGTTCAGAGTGTGGATGGTTCAGAAGAGAAAGGATGCTCACAGGTGTTAAAATAATTACTTATGATCAGATAGATAGTACATGAAGGGCTGAGATCAAAGCCCAGAGGCTTTAAATCTCAGAATATACTTCAATGTCCTAACTCAGACTTAGCTAGTTACATAAAGGAGTCTAGGCAGAACATTGTGAACGTTTTACCTTTTATTTTTCGGTTTCTTTAGTGGTTGTTTCTGGGCATCCATTGGCCTTCCATTCAAACACTTCATCAATAAAAGGACTACATAGAATGGTGTGTGTGTGTGTGTGTGTGTGTGTGTTCCTATATGTGCAGGTGTTCATATGCAAGTGAGCACGTACCTATGTGTGTACATGCATGTGGAGTCCAGAGGTAGTTGTCACATGTCTTTATCACTTGCCAACTTAATATTTTGAGACAAGGTCTCTCACTGAACAGAGTACACCAATTCAGCTCAATGGCTGTCATATCAAAACCCTTTTCTACCCCCAAACTGAAGCTCAGTCCTGGGCCCCAAGCTCTGTTTTGTACGGAATATTTTGAAGAATTGGTGGCCTTTACCTTATACTCACAATCTTTGGACATTTCATCTGGTTGATCGCATGTTTTGATTAGGCAACCTCTGTTTTCACCCACATGCTCATTCTACCCTTTCTGTCTCTGTCTTTAGTGACTTGAAGGTGGGCTCAGAGCAGGGATCAGTGATGACCTGGGCTAAACACAAGGCAAATGGGAATGATGGGGATGGCGGGAGTGAATACCAAAGACAATGAATGCTGAGAATCACTGCAGATAAAGCGATGTTGGCTTCTTAAACACTCCCCAGCCCCTTGAAGGCTGTCTTCATGGACTTTTCTGCTCCGGCATTCTCCGCAAAGACACATTCCAGTACGCGCCTGTTGGACTGTGAAGGGGGATTGGCTGATCCCGATGTACAATTTAGGAAATAGTTTATATTCCTCTGATTGTTATCCATAAACCCTTATTATTACTTACTTTGCTTGTTTGTTTTCACATTCCAGAACAGGCAACCTTGTTAGATTTATTTTTGGTCATGTTTAAACATTAGAAAAAACCATTTCCAGTTTTTGGGAATTCTACTCTGGTATGAACTAGCCATTTTATCCACATCGACATTGACATGATCCCTTGCCACACTTCCTGTCTGACTCAGTGCTTTCCTGTAAGGCTGGGTGGGCAACCTTCGTCCTTCACCTCAAGCTGTGTCTAGGTGTTAGCTAAATTCCTCCACAGGAGGAAGACAGGGATGCGTTCTGAGGTAATCAGGGGCTTCTGGGTTCTGCCATTTTGAGGAAAATTGGAGGTAAATATACCGGTCCTCTGGGTTCTCTGTGTGTTCATCCATCTCCTTTTCTCCCTCTAGAGTCTTCTTTTTCCATTGCTTCTTTCTGCTCCAAAGTAGAGAAGCAGATGCACGTGTAAGAGGAAGCCCAGCCCTCCGGATGGAAACAGGTGTCTCTGAGCGATGTTAAGGCATCGTGATGGCCCTCCTGGTGTTGTGCAGTCACCACCAATGGAATGGCCATGAGGGCATCTCTCTCCGGGTATGTCACAGCACCTCCTGAGAGCTCTCCACACTCCTTGTGGGGTAAAAAGCTGGTGCCGTGGTGTCTTTGCCCACTCAGTATTTCCACAAAGTAAGGTGGCTCTGCGCTGGCTTCTTAGTGATGGGAAGGCACTGGTCTGAAAACATCCAGACTTTCTTTGGCAAGCAAACATGCAGTTACTGGTGCACTATGCACAAGTGGATAATTTCGTTCGTGAAAAAAGCTCAGTCTGCGAGTTCAGTGCTCGGTGCTGCTTAATGTCATAAGTGGCATTCCCTATCGGAAATGCCAGCAAACGTGAGAGTCTTATAATCTCTCCAAAAAAAATACCACTTAACACCAGCAACCTTGTCTTCTTAAAGTACTTGACAAAGCACAGGCTATGGTTTCAGAAGATGACTTTGGTGAAAGCTGCTCTTTGAGCAAAGATAACTATGATTCTAGAAAGGGTAAAGACCAAGTGGGATGACAGGGTTTGTGTGTCTGTCAGTATCCAAAGGTGGCAATGATGTTTATCCTACTACAATCCCATCTGCAAACTAATGGGGTGCAACACATCTCAGGGAGATGCTTTAGGGTTGATCTAACATGCTGTAGATCAAATACCCTCTGGCCCAGAGTGATCCAGTTTTAAACCTGTAAAAACATTCCTCATTAAAATTGAATCCACATGACCATAAACACAAAGTTTATAAGATATTCAACTCTTAGGTTCTGACACTCAGAAATCGGGGTGAGTCTTCCCACATTGTGTGTTTGTGCCTAACAGGTGAAATCTTTCTTCAAATCCAGCCATCCAGCCATGGATTTCGTCTCCAGCTCTGACTGATGAACACAGTCTCTTTGCAAAGCTCACGTGACTGAGAGTACTGTCTAGGGCAATTATCATCACCTGGCCAGGGCCTCCGCTCTTGCAGGGAGGCCATGCCAATAAAGCCAAGTCATTCAAGACTTCATGTGGCTGCAATTAGGCTCCTTCCCTGCAGGCGTGCAGAATCTGGGCACATTGTGGATAAATCCACCCTACAGGGAAGGTGGGCAAGCCAAGAGGGAAAGAGGAAAGGGCTTGCTGGCGTCCAAGGGACATGCGGCTGAGCTCAGTCTTCTTCACTTCAGCAATAAATTTTATTACGTCCTATCGATTTTCATGCTATTTCCCATATTTGAGCAGGAAAGCTTGAAGCAACAGCAGCAATAAAGCAGGACTTCTAACACTTATCCCGGCCTTTCTCATCCACCCACCTGGTCTTCCCTCTGCACACACACAAACATGCAATTCTGCAGAAGAAAGGAGGGTTACCTACCCCCCAGCTGACTTTCAGTTCACAGGTTCCTGCCTAACAGTGCTTTTACGGTAATCTTAATCTTTCTGTTCTGTGCTAGGTTATATGATAGCACCCAGAGCATCTGAGGTCAGGCCCTGTGGTGCACACCTATACACCCCGAATGTGGCCTGTGGTGCACACCTATACACCCCGAATGTGGGAGGCTGAGGCATGAGCATTGAGAGTTTAAAGGCAGCTTAGGCTACTCATCAAGACTCAGCCTAAATCAGACAACAAAATACCCGACAACCACAGAGCCAATGAACAAAAAGGAAAACTTAGTGAGAATGGTAACCAGTCTAGAGGATTTAAAACAAGCAGGCTGTGAGGCAGGGCAAAGACAAGATGGATAGTATAATCTGCAATGTAGACATCCATGGACTGTGACCAGTCACTGCCATGGTGGGTATGGATTGCCCAGCTCCCCACTATGTGGAAGGAAGACTGAACTCGGGTTGGAAGGATAGGGTAAGCGCTACCAGGAGACCAACGTCATCTGAATTCAAGCCTCCAACAAATGCTAGGCTTTACCCAAAGTTTCTCCGCTGATGGCTCAGAGATGGCTGAGCCAAAAAGTAAGGATGGTGGGAACCTCCTAGAATCGAGAGGGATCCCAGGAGACAGCAAGAAAACAAACAGGGACCACAGCTCGATTCCTCTGTAAAAAACCTAATTGCAAAGACAAGCGTGAGCCTATTAGAGGCCTCTATGTGCCAACAAGAACACCAGAGGGTCTTAGAAGACCCTGGGTAGAGAACAGAGCAATATCCTGGCTGGACTAACGGAGGATGAGCTAATAAATGTTAACAATGTATTCTTGTAGAAGTTGTATCATTTCTATTGATACACAAAATTCTCTACTTTAAGCTGTAAAGTGGAGTATTTATTTAAAACATTACATTCACCAAGGTATCCGTAGCTACAAGGAGGACATTCTTATCATTCCCAAAGAAACCTGAACCCATAGTAATGGCTGTCCACCCCTCACAAAGCATCAGAGTGTGTCCCCGCTAGCATGGACTTGTCTAGGACATCTCCTGTGAATGGGATTATACAGCTTATAACTATCCTTTAAACTTCATCCTCTTAAAAAGTTTTTTTTTAACGTGTCCATGTGTATGTATGTGTATGCACATCTGTGAGTATGTGTATCTGTATATACATGTGTGCATGTGTTTATGGGTAGGTGTTTATGTACAAGTATGCATCTGCATGTGCATGTGTGCATGCATCTGTGTGCATGTCTATATGCATGTGTGTATGTATGTGTGCATATATGTATGTGCATGCATCTCTGTGTGGTGTGTGTGTGTGTGTGTGCATGTGTGCGTGCGTGCATGTATGAAGAGTCAGAGTTCATTATTCTTTAAATCTTTGCTAGAAATCTCCCAGACAACATCTAGGTCTAGATTTTTCTCTGTGGGAAGTTCTCATTTAAAAAAAATTATCTGGTAATTCAGTCTCTTCAGTTTAATGAAACCATCGAAACCATCGGCACCTTTCTTCTGGTTGCCTGGATCGGCCAGGCCAGTTGAGTCTTTCACGATGTCAGCTTGGTTTCGCTGGCTTGTTTGTGCTCTGTTCTTCATTCGTTCCCTCTCTGTCCTGGCTTCCTAAGGGAAGGGTTTAGATGCCATAGGCTGTCCTATAAGAGAGTGTGCTAATTTATTTTGTGATTTTTGTCCTGTGAGCCATTTTCTTGTGAAACAGGTTATTGGAGACTGTTCTGGTTTTATATATTTGCACATTTTATGATTTCATTACTGATTTCAATACATTTCATTTCAATGTGATCAGCCTACAGTTATTTGTATGGTTGCATCCTTTCGCACTTCATAGTACTTATTTTATGAAACCATTTGTGATATATCACGGCTGACGCAGTGGGCTCTGTTTTTGAGGGCCTCAATTCCCCGTGGATACAGGCTAGGTGTGACTGGTCCATGGTGTTGTTCAGTGATTACTTCTCTCTCTATCCGCTGTTTAGTTCTACCCCCTGTGGAAGAGGCTGTTGGTTTTGCAGTGGTTTTTACTGGATGTGTATTTATTCTTTCAATCAAGCATAGTTGCTGGTGGCACTTTGGGGCATCATGGTACAAGTCCCCATTTGTCATGACATGCTTTCCTGAGGATAGCTGCTCCACTCTAGAGCTTACCCACTTCTTTTGCCTCACAGTCTCTGCCCTAAAGTTACTGAAAATGACAATGCCCTCTCCAGCTCCCCGAAGTTGCTGTGCACCAAATGCGTTTGTCACTTCACTTCCAACTTTCTCAAGTCCTTGGATATGAGACAGTTCCCAGACACTGGCTGTAGGCTGCATGCACAACAGACCTCCCTAACACACAAAAGGCACACCCCAACACCCTACTACATGTCTGACATCAAATGATGATTTCCCCCACATAAACATGGGAGGTAAAGTTTAATGTATTCATCAAGTGCAGGAAGAGATGAGTGAAAACACAGAATGTGTAACAGAGCAAGGAGAACAATACGCCATAATGAGTTGTGAGAATGTGGTCTCCCTTAACTCATCTGGCTGAACCGTACTCACTCTTGGCACGGCGCCGGGCAGCACAGTGTCACAGACTGACATGACCACACTTAAATAACCGGACAGTTGCCACTCACTGTGGCTGCGACCTTAAGAGTCGAAGGTATAGCAGCAAAAATAGTGTGGCTTAATTTTTTTTCCTCTCCACAGTTTTACAAAGGGATTTATTCTTGACCAAGGTATCATCAAGACCAATTTACCATTTGTTTCTCTCCTTATTAAGTAATGAATGGCCATGTAATACGAGCCCTTTATGGCTTCTTTGTGGGAAACCTGAAATTTGGCATCACAGCTCCTGTGTTGATGGCTAGCAGACTAACAATTACCTAAGCACAAACACTGGGATTACTGAGCTGAGTAAGTAGCCAATGGATGGGTAGCACGTATGATGCGGATACGCTGGATAAGCTAGTGATTTGGGTCCTGGGGAAGACATATTTGGCTACAACACTGTGAGCTAAGATTTAAGAACATACAGCTTGTGCATTGCTTATTTCTGTAAATTTTCATTTAATATGTTTGGATTGTTTTAAGCATGGGAGGTTGGAATGAAGAAAGTGAAACCGCAGATAAACAGGCACAAAAAACACAAGGTCATCCATCTTTAAAACCAATCCATTGTGCCATTCTCTGTCTTTTCCTGGAAGGTTTAAACAATTTATATTAAATATAATTGCTGACAAGGTGGGATTTATGTCTGCATTTTGACATTTTATTCTTATATGTCTTCTTTACTCTTTTGTGATAAACATATCTTATTCATGGACTGTTCTAATTCCAGTATCATTTCCTTTATAATTTTGAATCATCTTGCTGATGGTGCTGGAACTTAATGGTCAACATCATAACTTATAGTATTCAATTTGCAGTGGTATTAACTCAATTTCTGTTATATGATAAGTTTTTCTCTAAAGCTCCACTTCTGCCCCTTCCCATGAACTGTTATCATCACACAGATGATGTCTGAAAACGAAGATCCTATTTTACGGTTTTCTAAACTATGGCTCCAGGCAGTTACTTTTTTTTTAAAGATTTATTTATTAAGCATACAATGTACTGCTGGCAAGGAAG
>LOJH01062178.1:3110-14003 GCA_001685095.1 Ellobius talpinus
TACCCCTTTAAATCCCAACTGGTGTGGGATTGTTTATGACTTATGCCTTCATTCAAGTGTTACTGTTTTATGGGTCTGGAAAAGAGTCACCTTGATAGATGACTACAGTATGTGCCTTTGAAAATGATGCATTAAGATTTGTTATATAAATATTCCAAGATTAAGTTGGTTCGGAAGGCCACTAATATTGCTTATGAACCTATTGCTGCTTGGCGAGGCTGCTTTCCTATGTCAGTTCTTGACTAGTTGAAATCTTCAGCTATAGTGGCACATTGGATCAAAGGTGCATAGGGGTTGTATTTTACTTGAATTAAATCTGTCAACATAGATTTTGCAAACATAGAGACTCTTAATGGACACATGATTGTTGTATATTTCTGATGACCTCACTTTAGTACAAAATTTCCAATCCAACTTTTCATTAGTAAGTCTATTTTATTTAACGTTAATATAGGCATTCCTATTTTCCTTGTTAGAACATTTTTCTATCTATGTAGTTTTGTTTGCATAGCTTCACATAACCACTTTTGGTTATGCATGAAGTATGCTTGTCAGTATACATTTGATACTTTGAATGTCATGTCTTGGCATATATTACCTCTTAAAAAACTAATCCTCTTTCTGAAGTAATGTATATTTAAGCATTTTAATCCTATCAGAAGTATAAAGCAGGAGGATTGTTAGTTTGAGGCCACCTTGTACTGTATAGTAAGACCCTACCTCTAAAAAAATAGAAAATTAAAATTAGAATACATTTTAATGTTTTGTACAATGTACTTCAGTGAATTCTTTCTTTGGAATGGACACATTCATAAAGAGTGAATCAATCAGCTCTTTATGTACAGGCAGAGAAACGTCTTCAGACAAAAGACTCTCAGCACCCCTTTTCCTCCTGTAGCAACACAAGGTCACACGAAATTGGTGGAGACCTTGCATGAGCACTGGTATCTGAGTGCCATGAAGCTTGGTGTCCAGCTTCAAGCTGGCCACATATGTGACTTCATATTTAGTTACACAGGGAGCCTTCTCCATGGGTCCTCTCTGTCTGCTTCTGCAATGTGCAGTTAATCTAGTTATTGGCCCCAACTCACATTGAAGGAGATAGAATATTCCCACATTCAAGTATTTATATATCCCCACATACAAATACATAGTTCAAATGCCTTTGTACCAAAGTACTGCCAAAAACTGGAAGGAGATAATTTACTGCTCTCATGGGGATCCTCATTCAGACTAGCTATTCAGATTTGTGAAATCCTTCTCATTGAGTAATCTGAAACTTGCCTTTTTACCAATCTATTTTGTGTCCAGAATGTATAAAATATTGGACCCTTCCTTTCCCTGAATGGGAATGCTAAGCTAAACAGTCAACCGGTATACTCCTTATAGCTTCAGGGGGAAATTGGAATCACTCTATAAAATCATAACAAAGCATACCAAGGTCCTCCCTTCCACATACATTATGGGACTCATACACATAATCATGAATGCCATGTTTTTGCAGGCTGCCAAATTATATCTTTCATCAAGAAATCACCCCTATCAAAATAGGATGCATAAGCCAGTTTGGGAGCTTTGTCGTGAGCGAAATTACTGGTACTCGTATATGGTCCCCAGGGACTGTTCCCTGAGGCTAAAATTTATCAAGTAATTACTTGGTAGAAGGGGGAGCCTGAAACACACTTTATATTCTAATATCGCCCGTCAATTATTACTTCTCTAAACTACTCCCATCAACCTCTGCTAATTGTAGCATATATCTCCATGGCAGAAAGGAAGCTTGCCTTCCATGTATGCTGCAGCTTTTAATCCCAAACATAAAACATTCTGCCTCGTCACATAATAAATACCTCTCCATTCAGGATATGAATGAATGAGCTCTGGATGTCACTTTGATCTTCTTGTATATTAACCAGATACAGAGAATAAAAATAACAAACACAATTATTGTTAGAGGGTTGTGTTCAAGCTGCCCAATCAACTCTCTGAAATCATTCACTGATAGTGCCTCCGGTTTGAATTCTCACCGAAGACTGAGAACGTGAAGTGTCACTACAGATTTTGCTGCTTCCTGAGCGGGACAGAAGTGTTTTCATGAGAACAGACATCAACAATAAATAGATATAATTTCTGATACCCTTTGCAATGTCAGCCATCTTCAGAAATTTACCTCCTCCCCAATGGAAATGAGCTATTCCAAGAAACCCAACCCAAATTTTCTGAAGATAAATTAGATTAAAGCCTGGGAGAGTTTAACACTGTGCCTGACTTCTATGAGCCTTGGGGAAACAGAGTCCATGTTAGCCAGAGGAAATGAATAAGAGAGAAGACCTATTCTAGCTTCTCTGTGTCTTAGTTGGTTGGGTTCTGTCTGTTTTTTGATTGGTTAGTTGGTGAGTTTTGATTTGTATGGTTTTGGTGGCAATAAATGTGGAAGAAAGTTAAGATTTTCAGTCTCTGAGACAATGGAACAGCAAATGGGCTCTAGAATGGCAACCTGGGCAGCTGTCCTGCATGAACTGCCTCTAAAGTCTGCTACATTCTTTCTACATAAGTGTCAGCCATTTTGCACGGCTTCTCATCTGTTCCTTTGTTTGCCATCTTGTGTTTCCATCAGAACATTCTGCCACACTTCCTCAGCAAAGTCAGATGCTCCCCTCTTTCCCATTATCCTCCATTCTGATAACTTTGTGATAACAGTCATCAACCTGTTCTCTCTCCAAAGTTCCCTTCTTAATGAATCATTTCAGAGGACAAACTTGGGTGGTAACAAATATTTTGATCTTATTTATGGTTTTCATTATTCATCCTTAGCAGAGTGTCCAATGAATAATAAGTATCCAAAGGATTTAATACATAAATGAATGAGTAAACCACACATTCTCAGGCAACTTTCACTAGAGCACCAGGGGAAATTTCACTGGGTGCTAACGTCCATTTGCCTGAAATGAAAAGTCTTATAATTTGCTCCTGAAAGTGTATAACTACACACTGCATATTTTTTATGTCTATTCTTTTTCTTACGAAAATCATGATCTTGTCCTCAAGCATACAGGTGAACACTTATTCTCTTTAAATCTGAGAAGATGAATTGAAAGTAACACTTTACTTTCAAATATAGCCAATGAAGACAAAACAGGAAGTCAAGTGCCCAAGAGTTTTCAGGAAAGATTAATTTTCTCAACTCCCAGAGTCTACTTATTGTCTAGATGGCCTATGTATTTTGTAATATCATCACGATGATAAGCTTCTTGAATCTAATAATATCTTTCATTGGATATAAGAATTCCCTTATGTTCTTACTCCTGGTAGCTGCAGCAATTCATCCCTAAAGACTCCATTGCCATCTTTGATTCTATTTTTTCATCTCCATAATCCACTATCTCATATATAAAATGGGGGGAAAGGTCAGACCTACTTCATAGATGGGTTGTAGTAAATAATTAGTGATACAAACAAATATCTAAAATGACTTCTGCTGCACGGCTAATAAAAGTTAATGCTGCAGTTACAGTACAGTGTCTTATATCATTCAGGAGATTCTAAGAATATTTTTCACTTTGATAAAGTTTCTTTAAAAATCACTCTTATACATCAGCATGGTGGCACATATCTGTAATTCCAGTACTTGGGTGACTGAGGCAGGTAGCTCATAAATTCCAGGTCACTTATGAACTTATGACTTATAACAAGTGACTCCATCTCAGAATATGGAAAGAGAAACAGAGACAGAGAGAGAGAGAGACAGAAAGGAAACCACCATCTTCTCTTCATGGTGGATTGATTGAATTCCGAACTTCCCAGGACATAGGTACATACACCTTCACTGTATCTGTGAGGACATTTCCACAGAGGATTAACTAGAGAGGGAAGAACCATCCCGAAGGGGGTGCCACAGCCATCACTTGAAGGCAAGCCTGAATTCAAGGGAAAGGGAAGAGAGCCAAATGAGTGGAAGTGTTCCTCTTTTTCTGTTTATGGATGTGGAGACATGAGCAAGCAGCCTCTCACCATGGTGCTTCCTCAGCCTTGATGGACTGTAGTCTCTAGACCAGTGCTTCTCAACCTGTGGGTTCCAAATCCTTTTGGGGAGCAAATGACCCCTCCACAGGTATCACCTAAGACCATCAGAAAACACATATATTTACATTATGGCTCATAACAGTAGCAAAAGTAAAGTTATGAAGTAGCAGTGAAAATAATTTCATGGTTGGGGGGTCACCACAACATGAGGAACTGTATTAAAAGGATCACAGCATTAGGAAGGCTGAGAACTATTGCTCTAGACCACTGCCCTAAGAAACTTTTCTGTATCTCATGAGGATAGAATGATATAGTGGAAACAGAAACCATGAAGATAATGGAATTAACTAAAAGTAGGCATGTATGAAAATATCCTCAGTAAACCCATTACTCTGTGTGCTACATAAAATAAATTGAAATGAAAAGATTTAAAAAATAAACCTGTAGTTAGTTATTTTAGTTATTTGGTCACAGAGATGAAAAAATGACTTTAAAAGGTAATGCTGATTGAAAGGCTAGTAATATCATTCCCATAGTGTCTCCTTTTGTCTTCTCTTACATTGCTACCATACCTGCTTACTCAGAAGTCAAACCCCAAGCAATCAGGATACAGTGAAATGCTGTCGCCTGAACTGTTAGCATGTTATTTCCCTGTGGTATGTATGCCTCTGCCCCTTCCTCATCTACCTGTGTCTCCTGTCTCCCATGCACAGCTAAATTGATCCTATGTCTCTATCTGCTACCTTGATAAAGTCAGAACCTCACATCCACATAGATACTGGGCCACACCATCTCTCAAGCTCAATAGCATTCTTCTGTTGCCAAGGGTTTCCCACCTTGCAATAAAAGATGAACTAGATGCCTGTAACACTCTTACAACTCTGCCCTCATCTTGAAAAAAAAAGTGTGAACAGAGCAGAGAAAAAGCTTAAGGGGTGGCGAGAATCCCATGTTCAGGCACAACACACTGTTCTGGAGTGATGAGGAGTTAACCACTTATGTTCAAAAGCCATGTTTGTCCCTAGAGTGAACAAAGGATACTCGGGTCTTCCTGATAAAGAATTTTATTCTCGGGTATTTTTTCCACATTGCTGCACTAGACCAGACATCTATCTTTATATGGATTTCTTGACTTTTCTCGCAGACTTGGATGATCTAGGATGACTACACATTCATCTATACAGTGTGAGGCTGAAACTGGCAGAGAAGTAACAATTGCTTTCCAGGAAAGCTGGCCTTAGGAGAAAATGGCTCTTTGCCTATTTTCAGAGGTGACGGTGTCCACTTTACTCTCAGGACTTAAATCCTTTTCAAATCCATCCCTACTGGCTAGCTAGCATTTGTACCACTCCATTTACAATCAAGTAGCAGGGTCTATGTGCTGGCAGCTTTCTCCAAGCTGATCAAAGTAGGCAGAGAAATGTACCAAGTGATCATAAAACAGGATGTATTATATAAACAATATGGTATCAATTGGGTTGTATTATACATGTATAGTCCTGAAGCAAGCCAACTGTGTCAGCTACCTTTACGACAAAACATTTGAGATAAGCCACTTGAGGGAAGAGAGGTTTGTTTTGGCTTAGAAGGCAGAGGAAATAACCCATGGTTGTGGAGAAGGCATGGCAGCTAAGGCAGCTGGACATCTCAGCAGATCCTGAAGCAGAGGGCTAGACAGGAAGCAGAGCAGATCACACCATGCAAAATCTCCTTTTTGTTCTTACATCTGCCAGTTTGGCCCTGCATCCAAAAGTTCCCCCAACCACCCCAAACAGTACAGCAAGCCTAGAATAAAGTTTTCAAAAACGCAAGCCTGTGAGAGCCATTCCACATTCAAAGTTTATCTTCATCTATCAAGAGAAGTGTTATGTCATTTAGTGTTGACTATGTAGGAAAATGTTTCCCAGGGCCACTACTATTGGTTACATACAACATCCCAGTTTCTCCTTAAAGAGATGATACGCCTGGCCTTGCTATTTGCCAGCAATGCTTTGCGTGTGTTCCTTCTTGGCTGCTTTTCTCACTCCTGTTATGACATGCGCAAGCGGAAATATTTCTGTTCAGCTCAGAAGAGAAAGAGGGAAGAAAGGACATCAGCACAAATGTGCAAAAACCAAGCGTAGCATTCCACTCATTTATCAGTCCTTAGGGAGCCACCTAAGCCACGAGAGATGATAGGTGCTGGTTTATGGTAGGGACAAAGACAGAAGTCCTGCTTCCTTAAATACCCATGTGTCAGTAGGGGGGAAACAAACAACAAACAAACTCAGACATTATACATTTTTATGCCATGGATTTTCATACACTAGACTAAAGCTGTGAGGGGGAAAGGTGGAGTGGTGATCTGGGTGAGGTGGGATCGGATGGGAGAGGCATCCTGAGTTAGGATAAATTTTGAAATTCACACTGAAATGCCATTTTGGCTAAGCCATGAAAGTTTAAGGAGCCAAATGTAAGAGCTCCAAGCACAGAGTGTCCTAGGTGGGAGGGGGAGCAAGTGAAAAGCTCAGAGGAAAGAGCTGCTTTGGTGGTGGTATCCGGATCAGAGCCAACGAATGGAGAGTGGAGAGCAGGGGTAGGAGAGGTGAGTGTGAGAGTCATCCAAATGTAGCCTGAGGGAAGGACATGGTCATTGCTTTCCCTATCATGAGGGGTAGGAGAGCTGAGCACACAGGAAGAGTAAACAACCAGAGGGTGAAGGGAGTCTATAATTTCAAGGGAAAATGAGGTCGTAAGATACAGCTCCCATTTTGAGTCCATCTCTATGAAAGGGCATTGCTGCTTAGAGCAAAGCCGCTTTTCAAATCTGAAGTCCTCTAACCTATGCAGATGACAGTCCCTCAGTGCACTGGGGTGATTTTAAGACAAGATAATCAAATATTGCTGGCAAATAGTACGTTCATTACGGTTTTAATGAACAAAAACACCCAAGGAGAAAGAAGGCACAGCTGAAATGTGTGACGGGAAATAGTTCATCCAGGTGGTGAGGGAAGAAAATGCTTAGTTTTCTTCTATGATAGTTTTTTTTCCTTAAAAAAATAATAATAATAAAACGAAGAAAATTTATTTTAAGCCTTTAAGCTATAAAAGCATAGTTTTGAAAGCAGGCAGAAAAGGATCTTTCCACCTTGAAAAGCTAAAGATTAACTTTGCACTTATTCAAAGCCCTGCATTCAATTGGGAAATACAAAGCGCCGTGAGATATAATGCTCTCAATTGGAATTAATAGGTATCATTTTACAGAAGTCTAAGGGATGCCAAGGGGAGCAGGATTAAATGATGATCCAGTTGTTCAAGAGTTAATTGAGTTTCCTAAACTATTCGAGAGCATTAGGTGCTATTTAAAAGACTGTATCTGGACGAGTTACAAGCAAATAGCACCCAGGGTCTCCACACTGTGTATTGGAGCTCAGTATGTTTTCCAGCTGATTTACAGTCCTTAGGGAATAAGTTGTTGTTCAAATAATCAACAGTTACATCTTTTAATGTCTTCATGAAATCTGGACTAATGATGAGACAAGGGGAATGGACAAAGTGTCCTATGGCCTACGGATATGAACATTTCCCAAGGAACTCGGTATCTTTCTGTCAAGAGTGCTCTCAGTTGCACTTAGCTAATAGATTTGGTATACTTGTGTCTGAACAAATAGTTTAATTAGGTGTTTTATTCAATAGTAGCTTGTTGTAGGTTTACATTTTTGTGCATGCCACTTCAAAAGCACAAGCAACAAAAGAGAAAAGAGATGCATTAGACTTCATCAAAATCAAGATCATTCTTGTATCAAGGACATCGTCAAGGGCATGAGAAGACGATCTATAGTCTAGAAGAAATTCAAGTCGCAGGCGTGATACAGATTTGCAGCTGGACAACATAAAACACGTTTTCAATTTGAGAACACAAAGGCACATGACTTAATTTCAACGTGGGCAGAGAGTGTGAATAGATACCACTCTAAAGAATATATGCAATGACGGAAAACATCATCAGCCACCAAGGAGGTAAAAATCAGCACCATGAGATAGCCCTTCACATCACTGAAATGGCTCTCTCCAAAGCACTGGCCATAACAAATTCTTGTCAGTATATTGAGAAATTTCGACTATCATAAGCTGATAACTGGAAATGAAAATGGGAAGCTATTCTTTGGAAAACAGTCTTAGCATCCTTAAGATTAAACAGAATTACTATGGGACTTGACAGTTTATTCCTAGGTATTTACCTCAGAGAAATAAATATAAGTCCACATATAAGCAAGCCTATGTATATGCACAGCAGTATGATTTATGACAGTCAACTACTGAACAAACTCCAATGTCCCTTGGTAGTCCAAAAGGATAAAGTTATAATATATCATATGATAGAATTTTATTTGGAAATTAAAGGAATGAACTACAGGCCAATGTTAAAACGTCCCTAAACTTTAAAAGGATCCGGGACAGTCAAAGAAGCCAGTCACTGCATGATTTACTGTGTGTGAAGTGTGGAGAACGGGCTGAGAAAGTAGATAAGCTGTTGCCTAGAAGTTGGGAGAACTAAGGGAAGATGAGACGTGGCCTTATTGGTATGGGGTTCCTTCATGGGGATGATGGACTATGGCCAAATACCTGTGATGGTTACACAGTCCCATGAATATACATGATGCTATGAAATGGTCTACCTTACAAAGATGAACTGTAAAGTTTAAATAGCGTGTGGATTATATCTCAGTAGGGATGTTGCTTTTTAAAAGTGTGAGTTCTTAATAGAGACAGAAGAACCTAGATGATATCCATGTTTGCATGTTTCTCCTCCAAACAGGAAGATGCTAATACTCCTAGGAATAGAAACATCTGACTGACTTTCATTGAGCTGTGCTCACCTTCATCATGAAGGTAGGTATTAGAGGAACTGAAAATGGAGCTTTCTAATATATTCACAGAGAATGGATGCTCTACATGCATTTATGCCTATGCACCACATGTGTGCAGTGCCCAAGGATGCTAGAGAAGGGGATTGCATGCCTTAGAACTGGAGTTACAGACAACTGTGTGTCACCATATGTACTAGGAACCAAACCCAGGACCTCTAGAGGAGAAACCAGTGTTCTTAACTGCTGAGACATGGCTCTAGACCTTGGTCATTAGTTTTTTTTAAGCCATGCCTTCTTTGGGGCTTCATATTAATAGTAAATATTAAACTTAATGCATCCAGTATATTGATCTCTCTGATATTTGAGATTCAACCTGAAGACAAATCTTATGTCCCCCAATACATGTATGTAAAAGGTACATTCTATCTTCTTTTAAGAAAATAATAAACACAGGTTCTGAGAATTCCCAGGAATGATTCTTTTGGATCTGAGACAAAAGTCGTCTGTGATTTTCTTGTGCTGTCCTGTCCCTCAATCCCTGATCCTCTTGAAACCTCAAAACAGTGCCAAGCATCAAAAAGGGGTCCTAGGAAGGAAAGATACAGAGGAGAGGAAAGGGTCGATGAGCTAGCTGTAGGGGCACATATCTATAATCCTGGCACTTGGAAGATGGAGGCAACAGATCAGGAGTCCAGTGTGAACTTTAGCTGTATCACAAATTCAAGCCCAATCTACTACTCTAATTTTGGGCAAGGTTGAGAAAGAACAGTTACAGGTGAACTCAGGTTCTCCCCTTCCACTCTTCTATGGTGCTCTTCAAAGTAAGCAGGAAAGGTCTGGTGGGATATTTGTAGATTGTGTGAAGGTGTATTGCTGTGGTTGATGTTAAAACAAATAAAAGCTGAATGGCCAATGACTAGAAAGAGATTAGGTCGGACTTCCATGGACAGAAAGGACTCTAGGAAGAAGAAAGGTGAAGACACCAGGAAACACAGAACAAGCAGAATGTACAGGCAGAGAGGTAACAGCCATGAGCCACGTGGCAGAATGCAGATTGATATAAATGGGTTAATTTATGTTATAAGAGCAAGTTAGAAACAAGCCTACGCTATAGGCCCAACTTTCAAAATTAATAAAAGTCTCTATGCCAGTATTTTCAGACTGGTGGTCCTAATGAAAAAGTATGATTACAGGGAAGTATTATGTTATCAGAAACACAGAGTTCAGTTCCTCATCAATCCACACAAACAATATCTGCATCCCAAATATCTCAAGTGATTGCAACTTGAATGATGCTACACAGGCATTTCCATCAGTTGTTTCTTCAAGGCAGCAATTGGTGGTCAGCTTCTCTGGGACCCAAGAGCACAAGGAAACTAAGACAATTGGCCAATACCACTATATCCATGGAGGACTCCAGTTGGAGAGGAATAGAAATGTTTATTTTTGCTCCATCTTAAAGGGCATTATGTTGGAAGTGTCAAAGCAGACGGCTGCATCATTGAATCATCTYCCAGCCCCAAATCATTTTCAAACACTTTCCCTTGATGTGAGCTGGTTAGAAATTCCTGAATCTCTGCTCATGCCTTCATGGTACATTTCTGTGCTTTCAGCCATGCAACGTAAAGAACGAATATCCTACCTCCTGTCAAACTCTCTATTTCACAAGTTCAAACTAATTACGGCCGCAGATGGTACTGTTAAATGGAGCTCTCTATTATGACACAAACCAAATCAGCATTCCCAATAGAGACTCTGTTGCTATAAACTCATTGCTCAAGATTAGTTGAGATTTTTAATTTATATTAAGGAATTCTTTAGCATAATTTTATTCCAAAGAAGGACTGCTGTGGAAACTCATATGTGGGCCTTGAAATATTAGTTTTCTTCATCTGAACAGTAAAGAAATTTTTGGTGGCATGTGAGCATTTAAATACTACCTGGCTTGTATAGAGGAGTGAAGTCATAAGTGAACTGGCCCCATTTGCTCAGTCTGTTTCCCAATCAGCAGTTAATTTAG
>LOJH01062179.1:0-10893 GCA_001685095.1 Ellobius talpinus
GAGGAAAATGGGAGGAGGGGAGGAGGTGGAAATTTTTAATAATAATAAAAATGGTACTGGAAGGAAAAAGATAGTGACTTCAAATGATTCTCAACCAGTTCATTCCAAGTACAGCACAGAGCATCTAGTGATAAAATACAGAAGTAAATAAATATTTGTGCCATTATACACTGTTAGCATCATTGCCTTTGCCTTTACCAAGAAACTTGATCTGTCTCCGTTCCGGATTTTAAATTGCTATGGGGTTCTTATTACTATTTTTTCTTACTTTGAGGCAGAAAAATAAATGAATAAAATTAATAAAGATAGTACCTTGAAAAGTCAGATTCATAGAAACCGCTGCAACTACTGAATACCTGGAGCAAAAGTGAAGCACCTGAGATGAAACATCTGTGTGTTCAGGAGCACATATATGGGGAGAAGAGAATCTCCTTATGATTGTCCAGATTATTAGCTGCTCAGCCATAGGTATTCAAGCCTTAAGTATTGCTCGAATAAAATTCTCTGTTGTTGCACACTGCCAGACAGCAAAATAAACATATCATCATCCGTGTGGCCCACTGAATGGGGCCACATTTACCATGAATGGTAAAATTCAGGATATTTTGTAGTGTATGAAATGCAGCTTGGGGCTTGGGATTCATACAGACTTTCTGGATTCAACTTACCACATCAGACATGTTGATGGACAACAAAAGCTGTCTACCTCCATGTCATGAGTCTATACTCACACAATCCAATACCACGTGCATTCTAATCCATTCACTATTGACTTCCAGTACCTAAATGATTTAAAGCTACCACAGTCCACAGCATTTTTGGTGTGTATATAATGGTGTAATAGAGGAGAGTGAACTGTGTGCGGCTGTGCAGTTGACACAGGGCTGTAAGTAATTTTGTGAGATATAATGCAAACATGTATTAAAATAGCCTTTTTAAAGGTGTCATGAACTCTAACATATTGCAGTGAGTAGAATGAGTAACCATGAACATATCTCAGCATATGTATGACAAAGAAAATTAATGATTCTTCACATAAACTTAAAATTACTGACACTGGGAAGCCACCAATTGCCAACTATCTTCACTGAAAACTGTACTGCTAACTAAGTATCCTTGCCCCTCAGATGAGGGAAACTCATTTCCCCTTCATTCACAATGTATGTAAAGATTTTCCATGGTTGTCTAGTGCTCTGAGGCATTCATATTCCTCACAATACTGAACTTAGAATCTTCAGGAGACATGAACTATGTGCTCATTATTTTGGAAGAGTGACTTTTGTGACCTTCAGTAACCCATGTGGTAGCCTGTCAATACATTCTCTCATAATGATATTCAAACTTAAAGTTTATAGAGTTGTGGCCTCACTCCTGTGAAAACTTAAGAAAAGTAAATCTGGAGGTTGCGAATAACTTCTCTGCCTTTCAGTAGACTCAAGAGAGCCGACCATGCATCTTACCTTAAATTCCCAAAAGTGAGAACAGAATTTCCTTCATAATTTGTTTTGTATTGGAGGACTTTTTAACTGTTGCTGTTGTTTGTACGCATGCATGATACAGTGTATGTGTTTTTATGTATATGCTATGATCTACTTATGAGATGAGATGACAGAGATACCTGTGGAGTCAGTTTTTCACTTATTAAACAGGGATTTGTTTTGTTTTGCTTTGCTTTGATGTGTGTAGTTGTATACAATGATCTAGCTGGCTAGTGCATTTCTGAAGATTCTCCTGTCTGCACCTCATATCTCCCCATGAGAGTGACGGAATGAGAGATGAACTTAACTGTATTTGACTATATGGGTTCTGTCTTCAATAATCAACCACATCCCCAAGCTCTCTTTATAACTTGAATTGTTATTGAAAATAATTTTCATACAATATAGTCTCATCACGACTTCCTCTCCTCCAATAACTAGCATATCTTCCCATTTTCCCAATCCATTCAGATTCATATCTTCTCTCTCTGTTTCTTTCTCTGCATCTCATCTCTCTCTACCTGTCTTTATAAAACAAACAGTAAAAGAAAAAGTACAAGAAACACTCCTGCTCAAAGACACGTACAAAAAAAGTAAGAAAAGGGATTTAAAAAAAAATGCCCAAACAAAAACATCACAGAAACAGAAATAGCATTGAGTGTTGGAGGAGGGCCTGCTTGTTTGTTCCAGACGCCTGGCTCGCTTAGCCCCGAAACTGTATGAATTAAATCACTGCTTGAGCCATTAGCTGTAGCTTCTTAATTTAACCCATCTCTGTTAATCTGTGTATCGTCACATGGCAGTGGCTTACTGGCAAAGTTTTTGCATGTCTAACTCTGGTGGTGGATCCATGGTGTCTCCCTCATTCTCCTTCTTTTTCCCAGCATGCCATTTAGTTTTCCCCACCTACCTAAGTTTTGCCCTATCAACAGACCAAGGCAATATCTTTTCCATTAATGTTATTCACAGCACACAGAGGGGACTCCCACATCAATTGAGTTCTTGAGTTCAGTTTTTCTTGATCCTTTATTACTTGCCATGGAGCCTACCCTTAAGTGGGGCTTGTTTCTCCAGTGAGATGCCATTGGAGAAAACTAATTTTCCCTTTTCAAGTATTTGTCAGTTGATGATGACTTCTTAGTGATGAGAGATCCCGTCCAGTACACCCCTCAGTACTGGGGACCACTTTATTTTGAATCTGTAAAGACCCTGTGCATGCTCACATGGTCTCTGTGAGTTAATACATCAATCAGTCCTGTTGTGTTGGATGACACTGTTTCTTTGATTTCTTACAAGCCATGTTGATGGCTCAACGGGTAGAATGCTTTTTGTATAAACACGAGAAGCTTCATTTCAGTGGCCAGATCTCCTGTAAAATCTTGGCTTGGAAGTATAAGTCCAGTCTCAGCATCCTTATTGATAAATACAAGATGGATAGCGGACAATTCCCCACAAAACTGGTAGACCTGGTAGCCAGGTACATACAGAAGTGAACAGTGAACAGATCCTATCTCAAAAAAGGTGAAGGGTGAGGCATGACATCTGAAATTGTATTTATCCACTTACCACCACACACACAGACATACATAAACATCATGGATACATATGTACATCACACACAAACATACACACACAAAACTTTGATAAAATCACGGTTTCTTAAGTTAAATTTCTTGACCTGACTGGTGGATTAGGAACAGAAACATGGCTTGAAACTCTTAGGTGGTAGAGTGATAAATTGCTTTGAATTCCTTAAATTTCTCTTTCTTTGCTTATTTCTAAGCATTTTCATGGCAAACTGTATTTCTCTACTACTTGATTGGCAGCTTGGCCATTTAAAGTTTCTTTCCTAATAGATTTTTAAAGCAAGGCTAAATAAATTATTTGGGGTAAATTAAGGTATAACTTACAGCAAGGATTGGAGACTGGCTGTGTCAACCAGTGTGTTTACTTGATGATATTTAATATATTCACACGATTTTATATAACCTGTTCTGTAACTCATGATTTAAAGAATATTACTTCAAAAAGAGAAGAATATTACTTCTTTTTTATTTCACACAGTCAACTATGAGAAACATTTTCTTTGATTTCTAACAATATATGTATCAAGAAAACTTTGGCAATAAAAATGTTTATTATGTTGTAGCATGAGGAATGAGTATAAAGGAATCTCAATTCGCTCATAACTGTACTTGCAGCTGAAGTGTGACAGTAAATCCAGAAATGAAATGAAAGATTAACTCATGGAGATGGCAGTTTGGCAGACACATATTACTACCATATTGCTAGTCTTTGCAGCACAGTGAGCTACAATTTTTTTCTTCATGTCATGTGTTTCAGTATCGAAGTGTACAAAAAATATTTCCTTCTGCTGATGATATTAGGTGAGTTTATTCCACTGGATTTGGTTGAAAGGCCATTAGTTAACAATATTACACTGATCCAGATGCTACTTCATATAGACCATCATGAGGCTCTCAAGGAGTGTTGTTGATTTCACAGTGGGACTTCAACCTCAAATGAAGGAATGGGGCCACACATTGTGGTGTAAACAATAGTGTTCCAGAGGTCCTCAGCTTTTAATTCACATCAAATAATCACAGGAGTAAGGAAATTTCCCAGATTCTTCTGTGGTTAGAATTTGGGCGAATCAACAGGCAAAGGAAGAGGTAAATGTGGTACTATTCCTTTCTCAACTAAACACTTAAGATTGATAACCAAAGGAAGTGGATCAGTTGGATTTGAGACTTGGAAACTCAGAGTTCCAACTGTACCAACAACCATCACTCAAAGAGCAGAGTGATGTGTGAAGGCAGAAGACCTAAGGTCAGGGGAATGCTGGGAGACAGCTTCCTTGCCATGGTAAACAGGTGACAACAGTGGCTGTGACCTGCTGCATGAACAGGAGCAAGAGGAGACAGAGGGGTGACAGAGTGGGAGGCATGATGAATCTTATGGGCACTTAAAACGATCTCTGGGGACATTAAGCAATCACAATTTGGAAATCTGAGCTGTATATACCAGGTGTTGCTGTGACAGAGGCAGGAAGGGTAAAAGCTTGTGAAATATGTTACTAATGAGAGCTCATTTGTCCTGAGAGCTGGCGAGGCCTGGGGATGTAGGCCTACACCTTCAAAGGGCCCCCTGAATAACAGAGATGATGGGATGATATCCATGAAAGATAATGGACAGCAAATGCACCACAGAAAACACAGGCACCTGCTCAGAGCTCTGAAAAGGTAACACTTTGAGCAGAGCTTTACAGGAAGCTTTGTATTGAATACTGTGTGGTAGGACTGAGACTGTAAACTAGCAAATAAAGGAATGTTTCTCTATGCTTCTTATCTGATATTCTTTAAAATTAGATAGAAAACATTCTATTATTTATCTGTGACATATCAACTACATGTAATAAGTGAATCTGCATGAATATTACCTTCAGATGTTAATTCTAAAAGACACAAATTTAATGGTCATTATAGTTGGCCCCTGAAGAAACCCTGATTGCCTTTAGTAGATTTTGTGCTTTCAGATAATCCTTGATAAAGTCTTCCACCTCAAAATTGGATTTCATACCTGCAACTCAAAGCCTTTTATGGCAGATATTTACCACATTCTCTCTAGAGGTCAAAACAACTACCTTATCACAGTTTTGCAGAATGAATATAAGCTGTTGAATGTACTCACAGTCTTCGTTTGTTGATTGCAAAGTTTCCAGAGAACAGAGACCCCATAATTGGTAGTAAGGGGTACTCATTAAACCTTCTGATTAAATTTTATTGTCATCTTTTTTTTGAGGTGAAGATATCAAGCACAGAGTCTCATGTGTGCTAGGTAAGGACTATATTATTCTTGATACTCCTACTCCTATGTCTATGTTCTGTGTGCCTGGGATTGGCAGGCAGACTTTCATGCTTTCTCATGACAAATTCTCCTTAGTTTTCATATGCAATGTTGGTCAAAGTGTCATGGAAAAACTGTTTATTCTCTTTCGTTATTTGTGGGCTTCATCTAGTCCTCATTTTCCAAACAACGGTCCTGATATAATGAACCTCCCCCATGGATAGATCTGCCAAACTTATATGCTCACTACCATAGCAACCATTTTCTTCATGGACTTTCCCAAGAGAAGAACATTGAAATAGTCTTGAACTAGACATGTGTTAGCTTGGAAACAATAAATTTGAGGAAGCAAAACAATTGAATTCTTTTAAATTTTTCTTTAGGGACATTAGGAGTCATTTAAAAAAGGACACATGTCTCTGAAAATGATGCTTTTTCATTTAGAATATTTCATTTTAAGTAATTATATTTACTTATTTATTGTCTATGCTCGTATGTGTATATATTCACATGCCACTGCACACATGTACAGGTCAGGCAACAACCTTCAAGAATGGCTTCTCTCCTTCCACTGTGTGTATCCCTGAAATTGACCTCAGATCATCAGGCTTTGCAACAAATGCCTATACCCATGATCTGTCTCGCCATCCCTGGTCTATAAATTTTTTTCTAAATACAAAACAAAGTATGCATTTATAGAAGTAGTTATTTTCTCCCGTGTCACAGCTTCTAGTGTCCTGCTTTTCTATTTAAGTGTTTTGAGGAGACTGTTTTAAGATAGCAATTTCTTACTTAGCAATCTATCAATCAAGCTCATGTGATTACAATTCCCAAGGCTCTTGCACACTAATGAATCTCCTGTTATCTCTCTCTTGCTCACTGTGCAGGTCATTGCTCCTTCACTAATCCTCTTTTATCTTTCTGATTACATAATGAATTTAGTCATGATTCATAAATAGACCAAGGGAAACATCTGATGTACTGATGTTAAAGACGGCTGTCTTTTTCTCTTTGTGAAATATGGCACTTCAAATATACGATACTCAATTTCAACCTCAAATTCTGAATGCTGCCCTCCCAGGGACAGCTGACTCTTTTTAAAATGTATATTTTTCAGTTCCACACAATGTTTCCCATTGTTCCTGAGGGAGTGGCACCCAGGTGACTTTAGGTGGAAAAGTTAAACAAAAATATTGCTCTTAGGTTTATAAATTCTGTTCATTTCTTTCATTTGTCAGTGTTAATGTCAGAAAGGGTCTTTCGAATTTATTGAAAAGACCCCCTCCCAAGCTTTCAAAGATAAAGTACTCAAAGTCGTTGAACCTTGTTTTAAGCAGTTGCTATGCAAAGATCAGTGCTGGAAGTGAACTTTGAGGAGGGAAGCAGAGAAGGGGTGATTATGTACACTGGACTCAGGAACCTTGTGAAGAAAGTAAAAACAGATGTGACCTATGGCTTAGAGTTCTCATTTTACTGTCACTGTTAGACAATGATTGGTTTGTATATCACGTAATCTTTATTATTGATAACTAGTCAGAGGTTCATTTAACATAGATTTCTTAAAGAGTATGTGGGGAGCAGTGGGATTTATATAAATCTACTGAAATCTGAGGGTGGGTGTAAATTTTATCATATATTAGTGTCAGTTTCCTGACTTTGACAACTGGTGTTTATATGAGAGGCTATTGTGAGAAGCTAGGCATATTTTGTACACAGGTTCTCTGTATTGGTTGGGCATATTCAAATTAGTCTTAATCTATATTAAAATTGAAGCGGTTTTTAAAAGTGAAAATGTATAAACAGTCAACTTTTTCTTAAGAATTCAAAGTTCTCAGGAAAATGACATGGTAGACAATCATTAGAAACCATGAGCAAGAAAAATTGATGAAAAGCAGAAAAATGACATATTTCCTTTAATTTTATGTTTCCAATGTATTAGATTCAACAAAGGACTCCTTGCATTTTATTAACTATGGCCATCCTAGTAAATGGTACCAGATTTGATGAACACCTAACAAGGAGTAGGTGCTCTTAATCAAAAGCATATTTTAATGGTTTTGATCTCTCTGCATCATTTTTTATTGTAACTCAGAGGATAGTTTCCCTACTTTTTCAGAATCTGTCATTTTTACACAACGGCAGTAGAGCAGGCATTTTGTTTGTTAGTCTTCCTGCACAGCACTTGTTTGCACCTGACACATTTGTCAAAGGTGACAGGATCAATGATTTATATACTTTTGAATAAAGTGACAATTATCAATCTTCATTCAGAGTAATCAAATATTTTGTTGTAAATTCATTAGCATAGTGTATTGCAGAGAGGTGGATATTTTCTTCTTTCTGAAATAACTGGAGCTTGATGGAGATCAGTATTTTGTCTCTTTTCCCTAAATTGTGGTATCTTTGGATCTCATAGAATATCTGACTCAGATAAAATTACCTCTTCTTGTGTCATTAGGTAAAATACTGAATTAAAAAATGGAACTCCAAGCTACTATAAAACCTGCACCAGGCACAAGAAACCTCTTCTTAAAATGTTGGTCAAGGAATGCCAAGAGAATGCCCCAACAATGTAAGTTACTGCTCTTGCTTTTGGTTGCCTCTCCAAGGTTGAAGGAAAGTCCCTGTTGATGATGGCATCCTACATTTTAGACACAAGGGTGAGATGATTTGAGATGGCTCTAACCTAATAGCTTCCTCCCTGATGATTGGCTTTCATGAAACTATAAGGTTCTCTGCAAACTGCCAAAGGTGGGAAGCAATCAATAGTCCTGCCCGGCTGTGATATTTATGAACCACAACGATGAGCAACACCACAAGATAGTCATAAAGGTGCAATAGTGGCATTCATATCTTGGCAAAAGCTATCTAAGTCGACTCAGAGCTGGTGAACTAGAGGGAAATTATTCCTGGTACTGGAAAACTTGCAAACTGATTGTTACTAGCATAGTCACAATTCTTGGAGGATAACTTATTACTTCTACTTTACTAGAGCAGCATGATTATTTTTTAAATTATAGATTCATATATTGAAAGAATACATGAATAGATATTCAGATATTAAAACCCATGTCTCAAAAAGTATATAGAAGTATTAATGCTAGATAAAATTATGATTAATTGTAAAACTGTCATTTTAAGACACTTTTGAATAACAAGAGAAATGTGAACTGTGTTTCCACAGCTCGTTTCAAAAAATGTGTCCCTTCTGATTTTATTTTTCCCATATATCTTTATTTGCAAGTATTCATTGCAAAGAGTTATTGGTATGATTTAAGGCTTCTGGTTTCTGGAACATTGTTAATGCTTGGCCCTCACTGGAACTCCTCTTGGTTATTCTGCTATTGCCCTATGCTATGGATATTCTGAAGCTTTAGGTCTGCAGGACATGCTTCTTCACGGGGTCCAGCAGATCACACATGGGGTGGACATTGGGGTGGGCCAATTCATAACCCCATTTCTGAGCCTGGGATTCTTAATTGCACTCCAAATATTAAACATTACCCACAGCTAAGTGTAGCCCACATTCATCATCAGCAAAAGTTCTCTTTGTATCAGAGGCACACAATTACAGAAAATAATAACTGGTCAAAATAACACAACTTACTGTGAGCTACCCAATGGGAATATTTACAACATAACAACTATAACAGCTAAGGCTCAGGGAACATTATGGAATAATGGGACAGAAAGATTCTAAGAGCCGGAAAGTTTAGACAATGAACTCTAAGTTTACTGGGGGACCCTGTCTTAAAAAAATAAGGTGGGGCAAGATTGCAGGAAGGAATCTGACACCAACATCTAACCTCTATATCCATGTACCCACGCCCATGCAAACATATGCACATACATACATATGCAAGACACATGAAAAAATTATGTTAAGACCAAACACAAAATGCCTCCCAAAGATTTTATATTATCTTTACACTACATAGAAAATTTTTGATAAGCTAAATACTAAAAACTGCCATTTGTTTCTTTATGTGTAGTATCATGTACATAATATCCCCAATAATTTTTGTGTTTTCTAAGTTTAGTTTCTAATTAATGATGCTATCAGGAAGATTGTGGAAACCTTAGGTGGCGTTGCTTGAGTAAAGAAAGAAGATCACTAGGGACTGATCTGTAAGATCATATTATCATTGCCCTCATCCTGCCTTCCCTTCTGTTTCTTGCCTGGCCATAAAGCAGGCAGCTGCCTGTTGCCGCATGCTCCTACTGTCATGTTGGTCTGTCCACTCATGTGAGACCAAGTGACCATCAATGGAAACAGGTACAACTCTGATCCAAAACATAATCTTTTCTCTTAAGGCTACCAGGTGTTTGATCTCAGGAATGGAAAGTAGCTAACATCCATTCGACAGCTGCAATAAACTACTGACAGTTATTCCTGTTAGTACATGTAGCTGTAACTGTTAGTTCAGAAACGGAAGGGAGACACAGCTTCCCTCACACTTTGTTAACATCTGCGAATGAGATGATTTTTTTTGCTGACAATATATGGTTAGAATAGTTAGCAGTTATACAGGATTCTACTTGACTTATTCTCTTTTATCACACATCCACAAATATTTCTTTAATAAGATTGTTGCTGCTGTGGCATTGTTTCAACACTGGGCACTGACCATAAACCCTTGTGTCTGTCAAAATACATTTTATAAATGTACTACTCAGTCAAACCCTACATGTACAAGCAGTATTGAGCTCATAATATGCATTTTATGAAGTGACAAAGAGGAGCTTATCATAGCTCCAACCCTATGCCATAAGCAGTTCAGGATCTTTGGCATATTTAAGGGAATTAGCTGAAATCAAAATATACACTTAATTTGTTTACTTCAAAGTTATAATACAATGTTCAATATAAAAATAACAATAATATTATTTTATGTTGGTGTGTTCCACATTTCTTTTCTTAAAAATATAATGTGTTTATTTTAAATGTATTCATTCTCCACAATAATACTTATAGGAATTAGAGAGAGCACTTGAATGATGAAATTGGATAGAATTAAGAGAGAATGCAATTTGCCATTTTCCACACACCTGAACAAATGCTGGAATCCATAAAATGATTCCTTGCTCTCCCAGTCTTCGGCTTGTAGTGCTGGGCTGTGTGCACAGAAAGCAGGCTCATGATGAATGTGTGTGCATTAGAACAATGAGGCTGCTCTTTGGCAACTCAAGCCACAGACGAAAAAATCCTTATTAAGATGTTGTCATTTTACCTAGGGGAAAAGCTCTGACCAGATTCCAGAATGCCCATAAATAAGAGAGACTGCTAGAAATATGAGAAAGAATAGTTTCAAGCAAAAGTATCCTTACATGATTAAGACTATAATTCAGCCAGCTACCAAAACTGATTTATAGGTTAGCAATATAGACTGCTTTGGTTATGGAGCTGTTTGTACAGCGCACCTCCTGCTGGCCACACGGGAAATTACATGTGGGAACACCTGCTAGACTGTTCAAAAGATAACGTGTTCTTTTTCTCTTTTAAAAGAGATCATTTCATATTCCCCTTTTGGGGTCTGGGTTATCTCACTCAGTAAAGTGTTTTCTATTT
>LOJH01062181.1:0-10893 GCA_001685095.1 Ellobius talpinus
GCCTTAGTGAGCTCCCATTAGATCAGCCCCATCTCTCAGTGGGTGGGCGCACCCCTCGCGGTCCTGACTTCCTTGCTCCTAGATCTATTTTCATTGTTAGAAATGGCTTACACCAGGTTCAGGGCTTGAGAGGCTAATGAACAGGAAGCTCTAGTAGTGGGAGACATACACAGGGTCTAAAGACAGCAAACAGAAACCTACAGTGATATTTCACAGAGCCATTTTTCCCTCTAAGGCAGTCAGAACAGTAATGTCACACACACATTGTAGTATAAGAACAGTATGAATGCTGATAACAAACCAACACTGACAAGAACCACACCAAGGAACTCCCGAAGAAGAAACAGTCTGAGCAACCATGTGAAGTCATGTATAATCCAAAGAATAGAATAAGCATATGCAAAAAAAAAGAATAAGCATATGCGCATTGTGGCTCTAAATGATTGACTAATAAAATGGGCAAACTTGTCATGCAGAGGAATTCCAAATAATCTGTATCGATTAGATACTGGGCCATTTGGAAAGAGTAACATGATTCCCCACTCCAAATGGGCAGGGGCTGGAGCATGGAAGAGAAAACATTGGAAAACCCCTACCTCAGCCAGGGACGCAAGGTTACCAACAACACAGATAAGCCCCTTTGACTCGCCTCTGTTGATGCACCCTTGACTTTGTGCAATCAGACTTACTGTTTAGTCCTGGTGTTCTTCCCCAAGCCCTGCTATGGCTAAAACAGTGCACGGATATCTAACCAGTACTCTTCAAGCATGGGAAGCTCATCAAAGCCAAGGAAACCCTCAGAAACAGATAGAGCCAAAGGCATCTAAGGAGATATGAGGATTGGATGTGTTGATTAAATCCTTGCTGGGATTGTACCTCTGGGTTCAGTAGAATTGAGAGAATTCCCATGGTTTGCAGAATACACCTAACTTGGGCCTTCAGGCTACGTAGGCTACCAGATCTGCTGAATAACCCTCTGTGCTCTGCTTGCTCTCCCTCCTGGAGAAATGGAGACAAGAAGGCACTGTTCTATCTAGGCATTCTCTTCGCACAGCACAGGTTTCCTCCTTGCCTGTCCAATGTACCTCATGGCTTCTGTTTCTCAGCTCACAGTTTGCAGCGTCTCCCTTTTCCATCAAAGATGGGTCTTAGTAAAGCTCACACTTTTTAAAAACTAATTTTTACAGTGAGGTACAGATCTCTATGGCAACATCCTTCCTAAGAAGTAAAGTATAACTTAATTTTTAAAAAAGACAGCCCAAGAGTTAACTGCAGGCTCAGCAATCTTCCTCTTCGACTCCAGCATCTTCTATGAGTTTGATATTTTACAACAAACTGAATTTCCCTGGTATTTTGTGGAGCTGCTTTGACCTCTAAGGCAGATAGAATAGTAACATCCTATATACACTTTAGTACAAGATGAGCAGTATAAAGGCTGAAACAAAAATAAAATCAGCCTATGCTGCCCGTCAGATTTTGCTAAGCTTGTGGATAATAGCAAAGAGTACAGGTTGACCTTGTGATTTCTTTGTGTCTACCTAGACCTTGCAATAAAATTTCTCATATTTAAGCATTCACACTGCCCAAAATAGAATTTTCATGTGAAGTTATTCATACCTACAGTGAGTGAAGTTTTGAGCCTCTAGTGCTGGTTAAATTTGACTTTTCTAATTTTATTGAAAAACGCACATAAGACTTGATATTTCCATTAAATGTTTCCCCATGATTGTTTCCATCATGTCACATCTTTTCTTTCCCAAGAATCTAGTTGGTGTATAGTAAACAAGAGGGCTCAAAAATAATAGAGAGCTATAAACCAACCACAGTAGGTTAGAGGTTTGTTTAGAACATCTCTCTGGTGAAGGATTTTGGAGAATAAAAACAGTAATCAAGAGCTAATTTTTAAAGAAAAGTGTGTAAGGAGGAGACCAAATTGCAGCTGACAGTGAAAGTATGAAATCCAGCAGCTTCAGAATGATGATGCGAACTTTCCAGAAGTCCCAGAAGCCCGTTAAGTTGCACACGTAGACTTTGGGTCTGGCTGGTCTCGCTGCGGGATTTTCATTTGCAAGTCCTTTCCAATAAAGTTTTAATTTATTTTTAAAATTATTTTTCAAAGAAAAGCACACAGGCATAAGACTCAAATATGTCAAATTCCTGAAGAATTAGCCAGTGAAGGAAGATGGAGATTTTCTTATATCTTTCTCCCTGTTCCCAAACCGCCATACCCCTCCTGTAAGTTAAGACTGTTCTGTTCAGCTTCTCATATTTGAGTGGCTAATGCTGCTGTCAGAGTAGCACTGGGTGGGGCATGAGCCTCGAGAGACAGGTGAGAGTCCTTTGTAGACAGTACAAACCAGAATACTCTCCTTTAGGGAAGGTGTAGACTGTAAGCCCACTGCCTTCTGCACTCAGCATCCATGCCAAACCCCAGAGATACAGTCAAGTCAAGCCCAGTCAAGTCACCTTTGTTGACGTCATCAACTTGGTCTTTGCCTTCTGCCTTCTTCTACCTCTTCATGAGAATTGCATTTATCTTAAGCTCTCCGCAGATTCTTCCTTTAGGATTTCCAACTATACTGATCTTTAGTATGCATAGCTAAAATTCCAGAATCTCAAGACAGACGGCCAAGCTTCAGTTCAGGGCCATGACTTTCCAGCCACTGTCAGAATGTCTGACCTTGCTTCAGAGGGAAACAAGGCAGTAGCAATGACCTCCCAGAGCTGGAGAGCCTGGGGGGGGATAAGCAGAAAAGCATGTTGATAGCTTAGCAACCCAGGAACCCTCCCTCCCCTCCCCACCGCCACACTTCCCTTTTCTATCAACACACTTAGCAATTCTAGACCCCACCTGCATGGAACACCATGCATACACCTCTCTCCAAACAAAGGCAACTGAGTTACTCTGACCTGCAGCCCTAGCAGCTCTTGAAAACTCGCCACTTGTGGCCAAAGACACCCGAAACTAAGGAAAATGGACCAATGTATACTGGCTTTGGGCACATGCATAGTAAGGCAACCTGTGTCTTCTGACTGAAAAACACCTATTTACCATCTTGTGCCTATTCATGTTTAGATGTGCATGAGATTAAAACCAGATATATCCTGGGAAGGGACAGGTGCTGCGAGCAAAGGCTTACAAAAACCATACCTACCAGTCAAACCAAAAGGCCACCTACATCTCCCCATGTTCTCTTCCATAACCCTAACAACTCAACCAACTCAGAACTCTCTAGCTCAAGCAGCAAGCTGTTCCCTTGCAGTATATCTAACCTGCACTCTTGCATTGCTTCTGAATATAACCTCTTGCTACTTTGCAGTCTGTGTATATTTCTTTGATTCATTGAACAAGAAGCTCCTAACTTGGAACACCTGGACCAGACAGTGACCACCAGTAACAGAAGGATTACAGGGATTCATGTAAATCCCTGGGATCTACTAAGTGCCTAACTGATATGGTTTTACTCAGTTGTTGCGATGTTCTAAATTTGTCCTGAGCTCACAGGCTGGAGGATGAACTTTAAGCAGAATAGCACTGGGAGACAACTCCTAATGAGAGGTGCTTGGCTCCTGGATGAGCTAAGGCGACTATAAATAGAGCGTGCTCTTTTTGGCCCTTCTGTCCTGTGAGGCTGGAGTTTGCTTCTCTCTTAGCTGTCTCCCACCCACCTCCCCTATAGACACATTAAGAAGACTCCAGATGCCTACACCTCGGTCTTAAACTTCTCATTACTGGGATATCAAGTCAGTTTTCATGAATTCCTCTCTGTGTCACTCGTAAGAGGGGCACAAAGCAGAATGAGACAAATGTGTTCTCTTTATACCTTTGTATTTTTTTATGTTTCTTGATTTTTACCATTTATCTTTTCAAATGGTTTTATTTTACTTTGCTGCCATAATATTTTTATTTATTCCTCCAAAAGTTGAGGTCTTATGGGTTCTTTTACTTATTTCTTAGATTTTATCATTATAATTAACCTTTTTCTTTAATAGTCGTGTTTGTTTTAGTTCTAAAACTGAATTTTTCCACAGGTTTTTTTCCTTCTTTTACTAAACAGTCTGTATTCCCAAGCCTTTGAAGGCTCTTTCCCAAGGCTGTTTTTGTTTTAGCTGTTTTCCATGTATATGTCTCAGTGTCAAACCTTTAGCATCTCTTATTTTTTTATTCTTTTGTTCATTCTATACTTTACATGTTAAGGCCTTGATTTCTGCTCTTTTGAACCCTTTACCTTGTTGACTTGAACCTCTTTCTAATGTCCTCAGCTTGCCATTGGCATTTGTTATTTGACTTGCTTTGTTGTTTATTTCATATAGATATAGAAGTTTGGAGCAGGCACCCCAGAAGCCGGAGTGATTAGCATTTATTTGTTCAGTTGTCCCTCCAACTGTCCCCATGGCTCTCACTACGGAAATCATGCTGCCGCCAGTGTGGAAAACCAACACTGACTAGGAACTCCAAACATCACAGGCTGAAATCCTCCCCAACCTCAACAATATTTATAGGAATGGTATATATACTAATTTTGTAGAAATAGTATTGTTTCCTTTTATCTAAAGACTATTTCTCTTCTAATTATATAAATAATATATTCAGAGGAAAATTGAATAATGCATTTTGTAAATCTAAAAATTATATATGGTTCAATTTGCAAGGAGATTATTGTTTTATATGTTAAAGTATTTTTTCTCACAAATTTGAAATGAACAGATATATGCATATATATGTATAATTCCTTTAAAATTGGGGTTGTGGGCTGAGTATGTAGCTCTGTTTGCATAGTGCTTACCTAACATGCAGGAGACTCTAGATCTGATGTCCAGCATTGCATAAACTGGGCATGATGATGAATACCTGTGGTTCTAGTGCTTGTGAAGTAGAGGCAGAAAGATAAGAAATCCAAGGTCATCTTCAACTACATAGTATGATTAATGCCACCCTGGCATAGAAACCCTGTTTTAAAAATGAAATGAATAAACAAACAGAATTAAACCAAATAAAATGACATGGCTGTGTTTTCACTTATCCACATGTATGATTATTTTCCTTTACCTTAAAAAATCTTTTTGAACTGAAAATAGACTCTTCTCTAATATGATACATCCCAACCACAGTTTCCCCTCCATCTATTCCTTCCAAGGTCCCTCCCGAGCTCCCCTGTCCCCCAGATTCTTTACCCCTCTGTTTTCTCTTCAGAAAAGAGCAGGCCCCCAAGAGACAACAGTCATATAGGACAAAACAAGATACAACAAGACAGGGCAATGACCCTCATGTAGAGGCTGAACAAAGCAACCCAATGCAAAGAAAAGAGTCCCAAGAGTCAGAAACCCACTTGTCCACAAACTCAGGAGTTTCATTAATAATACTAAGCTAATAGTTATAATATATACACAGAGGACCTGGTGCATACCCATGCAGGTCCTATGCTTCCTGCTTCAGTTTTCTGCGGGCCCATGTGATCTCTGCTTAGTAGATTTGGTGGGCCATGTTCTTAGTGTCCTCCATCCTCTCTGACTTCTACAATCTTTCCTCCCCCTTTTCTGTGGGTAGAGACCCAATGGAGACCTTCAGTTTAGACTCCCTGCATACTGACTGGCTGTGGGTCTCTGTACCTACTCCCATCTTCTACCAGAGAAAGCTCTCTGGTGAGGATTGGACAAGGTACCAATCTATGAGTATAGAGAACATCATTAGGAATCATTTCATTGATTTTTTTTGCCAGTCATGTTTGGTTCTAGCCTAGTCTCTACTTCTACCCTAGTCTCTGGTTCTACCCTAGGTGTCTGGGTTATTCAGTCTCTGGGTCCTGGCCATCCAGGCAGCATAGGACATGGCTCACTCTCCTGACATGGGACTCAAGTTAAACCAAATATCAGTTGACCACTTCCATAAGTTCTGTGTCACCATTGCCACAGCACATCTTCCAGGCAGGACAGACTGTAGGTCAAGGGTTTCGTGACTGGGTTGGTGTCCAAGTTTCTCTTCCTGTAGTCTGAAGAATACCTGCTTTCCTGCACCAAAGAGACTAGAAAGTAGGGGTGAATGCTCCATAAACATACCGGCTTGACCTCTCTACATTCAGTTAACTGTGTGGATAATGTCCCTGGCAATGGGATTCCACTAGTTTTCAGAGAGCAATCTTCTGTCCTAGCATCAGCCTAGATTGTTTAGGGATCTCCGTGGGACCTCCTCAGCCAACAACGCAACCAAATGCAATGCAGGCCCACCACTGGAAGTCTTTCTTGACTACAAAAACAGCCAGTTCAGAATTTATATCCTCCATCACTAGACGTCCTCACTAGGGTCATCCTCACAGATTCCATGAAGTTTCTACTGAACTAGGTTTCCATACCACCACCAGCTCAATGTCCCCCAGTTCCATTTGTCTCTCCAGGTGGGGGTTGGGGTATGGAGGAAGCGAATTCAGGGAGAGACAGCTAAAGATCTCCTTTTTGTAAATCTGTTGTAATGATAGCCTATCTGTCACCAATAGAAGGCTGAGTTTAACCAAGTTTTTATTTGGTCACTATTTATTTTCATGTAAACCTCCTCTGTTCATTAAAGTTAAATGTTTTTAGGCTATAGTCTGTGCTGTATGTCCAGTAGGAGGAAAAGAGGCTAGATGTACTCTTGATAGATAGCAGTCTCACTCATACTCGACCCTAGAAGCTGGAACTAAATAAATCTGGATTATTGTGTGGACAAGGGATTATGAATTCAGACAGGGCTAATTCATGAGGGCTAACTAGTAAAATACACACATGGGCTAAGCATGGTGGCAACAAAGGGAAGCTATGGAGGACAGTGGTGAGCCAGCAAGCACTAACCCCATTTCGAGAGGGCAGCCTCACCAGGGTGAGGAGACCTGAAATCAGACCCTGTATTCTTATCTTTTCCAATAGATATACATTTCAGTGAGTGAACAACTTGGTCTTGGAAAGTTGACAACTAAAGGAAATTTTTAAGAAATACTCTGAGCATACACACACATACACATATACAAATACATGTACACATATATATATATACATATATACACAGATATATTTATTTGAAATACACACACACACATGAGTGCGTGCCTGCGTGTGTGCGTGTGTGCATGTGTGTGTGTGTGTGTATTTTTTCAAACCAAGCTAAAAGTTAAGCCTAGCCTGGGGCCACAAATCTGATGTTTCCATACTGGCTATCATGTGGCACTAGATCGAGAGCCAGTTACTAGTGAATTATAAAATCGGATTGAGGTCCATTGAATTTTTTGTAATTTTAGTTTTAGCTTCCTGTCTCTTTTTACCAGACATATTCCAAAGGATGACATCTTCTGTTCTAGAATAGATCCAAGAGTGGATCTGTGCACATGTTACTAGATGAGCACCCAAAAGGTCTTGTGAACCTATGACTCTCTTCTTCCCTGAGATAAAAAAAGAAAGTTGTTGGGAAGGAAAGTTTTGGGAGAGAAAGGGGGTCTCTGTTCCTAGATCTGACAGCCAGCACCTGCTCCTCTGCCAACGTGATACAATATTCTGTGTTTGGTATAGGTAAGAAGCAGGGGAAAGAAAGGTGATAGAGAAGTTTCAACCTGTATAGTAAAGATGCAGTTGCACAGCGCTATAAGGGTTGGGGTAAGTGTTGGGACTGGCTGACTTGTCACACGTGCCTGAAAAGGGGAGTGAGGATTAAGAAAGAAAGACACAAGAGACAGAAGATAGAGTCGGGAGGACTTCCAATGAATGCTGTAACAGCCTAAAATTTATTACTCATAGTCCTTATATAATCCAATCAAAAGGGGAGGGCAAAAGACTTCCCTCCCATGATAGAAGAACAGACAAGAGTAATTACCTCCTTACATCTCAAAACACCTAGTAACGACACCCTAAATCCAACATATACTGTTGTCTGGTCTTTGAGGAGCAAGACATCCAGTACCCACACTTTTGGCCAAACATCCTGTTATTTGTCCTTAAGGAACAAGAATCGGTTTGAACTCTCTGACCTTTAGTCAAGATGGAATGGATTCAAAACTGTGGGCTCCCACAGGTAGGGAGGGCTTTGGAGGAATTGGCCTACAGGACACATACTCTGAAGTAAAGCTGTCATTCATTCCTACATGCCTCCTGCAGTCCTGGCCTGCAGAGCTTCAGCATGCTGTGAAAACGTCAGCATTTCAGACCAGGAAAAGGACCATTCAGGTCCTAGTTAAGATAGAACCATGAAGAAGCAAAAGTGGTCTCAGAGCTGAGTTTTTCTTGGAATATTAAGTTCCAGGAGCATACCAGACTCAAACTTGACTGCAGATAGGGAAGTCAACATTTGTTCTTTCAGCAGTGTTAAAACAACGTTGCCACATGATGACATAAGTCCTTTAGTCGCTGCAGAAGCACCAATGTGAGTAAAACAAATAAGCTTCCTAGTGGTAGAGAATTTGTATTTTAAGAAGTAAATCCTGTCTGAAGACCAGAGCCAAAGAGAAAGCCACTAGAACTCAGGCAATGGCGACACACACCTTTAACCCCAGGATTTGGGAGACAGTGGCAGATAGCTCTCTGTGAGTTCAAGGCCACCCTGGGCTACACAAAATCGTGCAGAAACAAATCCAGGTGGTGGTAGTTCACACCCTTAATCTCAGTTCTAGGGAGTTACACACCTTTAATCCCAGCACTAGGGAGAACATAAAATGGGAGGAGAGAGAGGCTTTGTCTCTTTAGTTTATGGTCGCCCAGCCTTCGTAGAGGTAAAACTTCTCTAGTTGCTTGGCTGCCTTGTTTTTCTGGTCTTCAGGCAAGATTTATTTATCAAAATACAAATAATAACCACTACATGCTTTCTTTTAACCTTCGAGGGAAATGAGTATAAAAGAGTAACATCAATTATAATGTGATATCATAATGCCACAACAGGGGCAGTACAAGACATGTGGGAAAAATACCTACCTGAAACCAAGATGTCTCAGAAGAATGAATTGGAAGTCCCATAAAGTTAGGGCTTGTATATTCAGAGGACAGGGACTAAAAATTGTTTTATAAAGATGCTCTGGCAACAAAAAGAGACAGCTGCATAGAAGAGCTGAGATAAGTTTGGTGTGGCAAAAGAGTCACACTCAAGGACTGAAACAACGAGGCATAAGATAGCCCAGGAGACTCGGTGCTCTGGTTGGGGCAGTTGAAGAAAACCACAGTAATGATTGTGGATTTATGTGCTTAATAACATCTATTCTCTAGCTGAGCTGGTGCTTGAGGGAGAACTCCACCCTAGAGAAGCAGTAGAATGGCTATAGCTTGTCAGGAACCAGGAGTGATGCAAACATATCTGAGTCAGAGGGGTGAGGAATTGGGAACCACTCAAAGATGGAGGCAAGCGCTCCATTGCACCAATTGGTTATCCAGGACCCACTGCAGAAATATGATAAACTTCCAGCCCTGCTGGGTTTAGACATGACTATATTGTTCATATTGGTTCATGGTTATAAACTACTGGGAAAGATGGAGCCCAAGTTAGAAGTGATTAATTAGTGGTTTCTCTTACAGGGGAGAGTAAGGGATGAATAAAGGAGTTGATAAACTAGAAGCACCCTTCCCATTAAGTCTGTGGTTGGACTTCTTTAAAAATAAATTCGGTAATAATTAAGCAGAGCTTCATTCTGGAAGGATACTATTTTGAAAATCAGTTACAGTTTTTAAAATGTCTGTGTAAGTGATAATTCAGAAATTCCATTATGCAAAATTATTAGTTCCACTGATGGACTACAGGGAGTTGTGTCACCTTTTGGCAATAAACCTGAAATAACCACAGAAAAGGCACATACAAAACCAAAATAAAGTTCAGGCCTCATTTCTCCATGGTGAAAGAGAAGGTTGTTCAATGCTTTCATTACACACTCATTAATTAGAAACACATTGGAGACTGAGAATTAAAGTGAGCTTATCTGAGACAGACAGCATAAGTCCATGAGCATGAACTCATGACACAGAAATAAAAACATATCTTTGCAAACACGCATTAAGCATTAATCTCAAGTTATACAAAGTCATAACACCATGCAGAACATTTTTATGCAAGCCAAGCAAAACAATGAAATTGGGATTCACCTCTTGTTTAAACAACAACAACAACAAAATGACAAAGTGAACTGTGTATCAGAGGTCTTCCCTTTTGTATACGTAAGCTCAGCTGGCATTTTCCAAGCAGTTTTCAGTGAAGGAATATTTGATGTCATCTTATTATCACTGTAATGAAGATTTAACAGAACTGTTTAATCTCACATACAGAGCATCCTGTCATATCACATTCGCATATTAACTCAGGAAGGTAGGTACTATTTAAGGCTCACAGAAGGTATGCAAGTTGTCCAACATGATGGACATGGTCATGTCTAGATTTTGTAGGCAGATGCTCTGGTTCGTTCCTGGCTGCCCAGACCCACCCAAAATAATCACACAGAAAATATATTAATTGCAAGATTGTTTAGCCAATAGCTTAAGAATATTTCTAGCTAGCTTTTACACCTTAAATTAACCCATTTATATTATTTTATGTCTTACCACAAGGCTCATCATTTACCGGTAGGTTCCCGGGCATCTGTCTCCTTTGGCAGCTACATAGCATCTCCCTGACTCTGCCTTCTTTTCTCCTCTATCTCTGTTTGGAATTCTTGCCTTGCCCTATTCTGCACTGACATAGGCCCAAAGCAGCTTCTTAATTAACCAATGGTAATAAAACATATTCACAGCATACAGAGGAGAAGTCCACATCAAGATTTCATATATCTAAGCACAGTATTTTTCTGGAAATACATAGTTCTTTTTTTCCTTTCTTTTTTTTCTGTATCCTAAAAACAAGTCTTTTTTATTAAAAATTTCCACATCCTCCCATCCTCCCATTTCCCTCCCACTCCCCCT